>SKCR01030227.1:0-202321 GCA_019454045.1 Zanthoxylum bungeanum
TCACTTTCTCGTTCGTTGTCTTTACTGATTTGCTTGCGGCTCCAACTCCGTTCTGCTCCTATTTCCTCTTTATCTTTTTCTTACTCTTTTGGGTGTCTTCTTCCTGTAGTTTTTATGTGTGTTGTGTATGAGTTAGAGACTAGCTAGCTCGCGTTGAGAAGGTTGGTGTGACGGGTTCTTTTGATAGGCAAAGGGTTAGGTTTGACAAGGAAAGGGATTTGATTTGGTTGGTTAAGGGAAGTCAAAGATTGAGGTGGGGACAAATCTTGGCTAGATAGGGAAGGTTGAATTTGATTGGCTTGGATTATGAATACAATATTTTAAGTTTGGGAATAATCTTATTAGATTGGGAATATAATTTGTTTGATTGATTTTATTAGGCATGATTATATTTTGATTTAGTGTTGTGATGTTTAATTTAGGCATGATTTTAGTTTAAGTGGTAATTGTTTATTTTATGTTTGGTATATGTTTTATTTAATACATTTAATTAATTTAATTATTATTTTATTTAGTTAATGTTTTAATTAATATTTATTTATTTAAATTGGGATGTGTTTTATGGGCTTTGGGGGGCTAATTGGGCTGGATGTGAGGCTAGCAGCAAAACCAGAATTACCGAACGTTCGAACGCTTCCTCGAACGCGGCACGAACGCCCGCAATCCGTTTGACGTTCGAACGTAAACACGAACGTAGCACGAACGAAAACAGTGAACCTTGTTTATTCTGAATTTCCCCTTCCGATGTCCGTTTCCCGTGACCTCCGTGACTTAAAAGGTAGTGTCTCCAAAATGAGACTCATCATAGGGACTCATGTGTAAAAATGCAGTGCCTACAGTTACTTGAGTAGCAATGGTCATCCTCTTAGCATCTTTTCTCATACGGATTTCCTCGAAAAGACGCTAAATCTCTTGTATCTTTCGCTCCAGGTCCAGGTAGACCGATTCTTCGGTCATCATTTCTTCTGTAGTGTCCCTCAGGGCCTGATGAAGGGCGTCGAGAGATCCACGGAGCGTTTCCTTCCTCACTACAGAGGAGCGAAGCCCAACCCTCTAGCTGTGTATATTGCGATACCGAGAGAGAAGAGCTGCTATGCCGTCTTGCATTTCTTGAAGGAAAAGCCGATCGTCAACCAATATTGGCAAGGCAAGAAAGGCCAATATTCGGTTTAATTCAGAGGAGCTTTTGTCCAATTGAAGGATGTTCTCTGGCCGAGCAGCTTGACTAACCTCCAGTGCGACAAAGGAAGCGTATTGATCAAGAACCTCCCGGAGGCCCCCAGGTCTGTACTGGTGTTGACCAAAGGCGAAGGAGGTCGAAAAGAAGCAGAAGACAATCGCCCAAAGCGGTCCAAAATGTTCTGTACCGATTGCAGCAATGGATCGGATACCTGCACACGAAGAAGGAATTAGCAAAATGAACTAAGGCCATGAGCTAAAGGAAAATGGGGAAAGACTTACCACCCCAGAACCAGAACTGGAAGGCCGGTCCACCAATGCCTCAAATACCTCAGCTTGTGGCTGCATTAGTTCCTGCTGAGATGAAGGATTTGAGGATGATAGGTGCTGGGGGACAAGGGCCAGCGGCCATGCGGTTTGAGGAGAAGAAGGCCGAACAGGAGAACTTTGTAGCAATATGGGAAACTCAGCCCGAAGGGGCGATAATTGTTCAAAAGTGGCTAACACTGGGACCGTCGGAACAGGAGCTGCGGGAGAAGCAATCATGAAAGCCGGAGAAGATGGCTGTTCAGGCATAAATGACTCCACTCGAGAAGGAGAGGCCGAAGTCTGATGCGCAGAGGTACTTGGAGATACCACTTCTGCGTTTGGGCGTTGCTGCGTAGTAGTAGGCCGAGCATCTGTAAGAGAATCAGAGTCGGACGAATCAGAAATGTAAATGACCTCATTTTCTTCGTAAATACGACGAAGTACGTCGTCTTTATACATAGACCGAGCTTCCTCTAAGAACTTCAATTCGGCCAAACTATAAAGGCCGTTCACGTCCCTATAACCCATTCGAAGCCCTGAGGCAGACATCCTGCGTACCAAGGGATAAAGTTGGTTGAGGTGGTTCCAAAGAGACCCAGTCGGCCAAATAGGCTCTGGCACTTCAGCCTCATCATCCAGATCATGTACAAATGGTACAGAACCATCTGAAGAGAAACGCTCAAATAGAGGATGGTCTCTTGGAATTTCCTTGAATCTTGGACGCGAACAGCCAAATTCAATATATGGCTCCATACCTTGGGGATCAGCTCCGACTGCACCACCCTCTCCTGGAAATTGCTCCATGATGGGACCCCCGGCCGCCACATCCGTATCAAACTGAACGACCGGCATTTCTGCAGGTCCCACCTCCTCGCCTCCACCTATAGGAGCTTCGGCCCTCGGAGTTCGCGCCGTTTCGGGCATGGAGGAAGGCGGCTCAATCCTAAGCACCTGCACAAGATACACAATTATGATTTCGGAGTGCATCAAACTCATGTACAAAAGAAGACGGGTCTCAAACTCATACCTTAGAGAGACGGACGAGCGACACGTCCGAATCAGAGCTACGACTAGGAGAAGACTGTCTCCTTTTAGCAAGCTTTATTCTCTTGGGCTTGGACGCCTCAGTTGCCTTCTTCAACCCCGTCGGCTCATGGGACTTGGGGGACAAAGGAATGGAAGAAAAAACTCTCATAGAAGGCAAAGAGAAAAATCGTTCACGGGCAGGTGGCCAGAAACGATCAAAAGAGGAATGAACAGATGTGCAAAGATCAAAAGGAGCGATAACAAAAGAAGAGATCAAAGAGCGAGTTTCCGCCAAGGAATCCTCAACTTCAGAGACTGAAAAGACCTTAAAACGGTCTGACAAAGTAGAGCGTGTGTGAAAGAAAGAAAAAGGCCACCCTTGAACGAGGCCAAATTGACGAGCAACGAAGTTGGATGAGTACACCTCTACTCCGGCCTTGCCATTGGCCCCAGTCATGATGTCATGAATCAGGTCGCGGCTACATAAAAACATGCGCCATATGTGAAGACCTGATTTGTCCTCTTCCGAAAGAGGGAGTTCATGGACGAATGATGGGCTATCCGACACTGAAAAAGGGAAAAAAGAAGGAACCCGAGGAAGAGTGTAGAAATACTCAAAAACAGCGCGAGGGGAGAAAGAAGATGGCCAAAGTTGAGAAAGAAGAAGGTCGGCACAAGAATAAGGGTGAGTTGAATCAATTGTGCCGAAGACAGGGAAATAGGCTCTCAACCAGAGTTGAACCAGCCACAGGGGACCGGAGGCAATGGGTGATGCCTCCGACCGAAGTTATTTCTGGAGGAAGGCCAATCCCCGATATATGGTGGCCAGTAAAAAAGAGGCCAGGTCTAAGTGACGGTCGTGGGCAAGGTCGGAAGAGATAGGGAGATAGCCCGCCACAGGCTTTTGGCTAGGCACACAAATGATATATTTGCACAGCCAATAATGAAGGAAAGCTGTTAGCTCTAATATCAAATCATGACTAGCTGTTTTCGAAAACGTGCGAAGAAAAGAAGAATATGATGAAAAGGACGAAGGGTCCATTGAAGGAGGAGAGAAACAGAAGTTTGTACAGGCCGAGATGGTCACTCCAAGAGGGGCCAGTCCAGTAAGAGCACCAATATCGCGAAGGGTGATAGTGAGGGGCCCGACCGGAAGAATGAATACATTGTATTCAGAAGACCAAAAGAGCAAGGAAATAGGAAACATGTTACGATGAAAATGGGGCAAAACTGATGAAAGCTCAATGAAAGGAAGAAGGTGGTGTTTGTCTAAAAAGGCTCGAGTATCTGCATGCAACAGCATACGTTGAAACCAGGCTTCGAATGTCGTATCGGGTTTGGGCCAGATAAGAATCGGATTGGACTGAACGAAAGGGGAGATGTTAAGTGGCTCAAAGAATGGGAGGCCAGAAGAAGACATGAACTGTTGAGCCAACGGAGCCTTTGCAATAGTGTCATCTTCAAAGAAGATGGGGCCAAGAGCGCACTGGCCGAAATTCTCATCAAGAGTGTGAACTCCGAAGGTGCCCACAGAAGAAGATTCCAGCGCCATCTTATAATCGGTGAAGGTTGAGGCACTAGTTTTGGGAGCAGAAGATGAAGAGGTCATTGATAACAGAAGGTCGAGAATGCGATAAAAGTGAGTTTGCAGAGGAGGTCGAAGGTAAAGTGAAGACTAGAATGGGATGAATCCTTATGTAACAGACGAAGGGCTTAACCTGAGACAGGTGTCGCAATACGAATTGTCGAGAAGTGAAAGCGGCGGGAAAACGGAAAAGGATGAAAGGTTGCCCTAGACAGGTGTTCGAATGCAACTCGCTGCGACAGTGACGTGCGACGGAAGGGAACACGGAAGTGACGTAAAGACGGCTCTTAAATGGGCCTCATGATGAAACGTATAGGAAAGGGCCGCACATTTATTGCAGAAGTGATAGGGTCACGAAGGACTCTAAAAGGAAGCCCGACATGTTACAGAACGAAGAGTTCCATCCCGGGTTTTACATCGCTCGATCTTGCAGCATCGGCCTCCAGCAGATCGGTCGAACCTCAAAATCTTAGCATCGACCTCCAAGATCGGCCAATGACAGATGTCAATACTACATCCTCCAGAGGCATCGCCCAAGCTGTTTCCATTATTGGCATAAGCAGTAAAGACAAAATTGATATGACAAGACCGTCAGGCCGCATGCTTCCTTTCGGCAAAAAACCAGACCTAGAGTAGAGAGCCCCAATTGGTCAGGTAACTGACCGGCGTAAACACACACGTATAACACAAGCGCACGTATCGTTCAAGTAGTATAAAAATATCGATCCAACGAGGACTTAATTCCTACTGTTGTTATTAATTATTGATACTATTTATTTACAAGTATCTAATTATAGGGAGAAGGGAATTGATTGCTTTTGGTTGGTTGAATGTGGTTTTGCAAAATAAAATAAAAACAGACTCAAAAGAAAATAAAGGAAATTAAAGAAAAGACTCAAGGATCTAGGGTCGTGACTCCACACATATTATTATAAAGATGAATTGATTCTCTTATCTATGTGAATAAATCAGTTTGCTTAAACTGGAACACGAAAATATGCAAAAGCCTCTGTCGATGGTCAACGCAAATACCCAGTAGACACCAATTGTAACCATATGTCTATGTCAACCAAATTACCTGGATTCATTAAGATCAAGTCCGATTATGGCTACCCCCGCCCAACAGGTATATGTAATCCTGTAAGGAAATCTATGTTGGGGTTGGTGCTCAGAGCGCCAATCCGGACCGTATTTATGTCTTATTCATGAATACGAACATCCCATTTTCCATAATATTACTTATTTATGGTTGTACCTCTTGTTTTTAAATATGTATTCGATCTGATTACGATTAGATTGAAACTAAATGTTGTTTAGTGATATGTATATATTAGACAAAGGCCCGATAATATATAATGCAGTACACAGTTACAAAGCTAGTTTGTAATTGACATTGGGAAGTGTCACTGCTAAATGTATATTATCAAATATAGTTCATGGTCAAGATTCACTAACACGGGTCGGTTAGTCAAATCTGTTGAGACCAGTACATGTCGTATATCGAGACTTGGTCCGATGGTTTATCCCAATGAACCATGAGTCTAGGGAGACTCGTATAGACGTGTAGGTGTTTATAGTGGATAAACACTGAACGACTCACCGAAGATTCTTAATGGATGGTACACCAACGTCAATAAGAATCTTCTCGGGTTGAGTAGCATAGTGGTCCTTCGACTTGAGATACCATTGTGGATGTATGAGACATCCTCCACACTTAGATGGCAGTCACGTCACCGATCTATTTAGATCAGACCTCCGCCTGTTCGTTGGGTGTGGACCGATCCTCAGGATATCATGTGTGTATCAAGATAGGATCCGTCAGTTCTGTGTACAGAGCATATGTAGTCCATATATAATTAACAGTATGTTAAATCTGTGGCCACAGTAAACTTCGGAAGTAAGTTCCGAATGTTATTTAGAGATTGCTAATAGAAACGTCGACGGGATAATACCTATAGAGATTTGATGTTTACATCTATATCTCTGGGATTATCCGGATACATGTGACGGAAAGATTATACGTATGCAATGACCTCGACCTGTATGATTCAGCTAGTTTATCTGTGGTCGTCATAATTTACGGGTGGGTAAATTATGGACACGAAATTGGAATTTGTGACGGATATACCCGAATCTAGAGAGTCTCACTAATGAAATATACTCGTAAAGCACTAGGGCAACTTTTATGAATAATGATGATTATTTATAAATCGTTTAAATGTTAAACGAAAAATACATGTGAACGGGCCGAACCATCATTTCCTAATTAATGTGTATTTGTATTTAATATATGATATTATTAAATACACATTAATAAATTGTCAAATAAAGGTATTTGACATATATCATTAATATATGTATTTGAGATATTTAAAGTAAATACAATACATATATTTGAGATATTTGTATTTAATTAATTAATTAATTATTTAATTGTTAAATGATTAATATAATTAAAATATAAATATCTTACCAAATGATAAAGTTAGGAAATGATTATAAGTGTAAATTGTTGACTTTAAAGTAAAGGAAAAGGTTGTCAAAATGGTTTTGACTTCCTAAGATATTTGTTTAAATTGTTTGAAAAATGAAAATATCTTTTTCCTTTACTAAATGTAATTTTCGGCCCTAGACCTAAAATGAATATAAGTGTTATATCTTTTAAGTTGCAATTGTTGACTTAGTTGAATAATTCATTAAAGTGTAATGATTTAGAAAACAAGTTGACAAGTTGTAATTTAAATGAAACAAAAAATAAATATCTAGATATTTTTCCACCAATTTCGGCCAAGGCTCCTTTTGGGTGAATTATATATTGTTTCATTTCATTTTAAGGTTTAACAAGTTCATTTGATACCAAATAAACATAAAAGAAGTTGAGAGAAAATGCTTGGAGACTAAAGAAGAAAGCTTGGAAAAATCTTGTTTTTGTAAGTTTTTCTTTAAAGTCTTCAACATAGAAAATGTTTCTAATATGCTTAGCTTCATTTTGTGATGCTTTGATGGCATCTCTACTCTTATAGTTTGTGTTTATATGGTTGTGAACTTTGATGAAAGTGTGATGCATGTAAGTAAGCTTGAAATTGTTTCAAAGCTTTACTTTTGATTTTTAGAAAATCAAGTTGCCATTCTAGAGTTGGTAAGCCACTCCTTGGTGACCTAGAATTGTTCTAGAGTTGTTTGAAAGTGGTGAGGCTATATTGGTGAAGTTTTGAATGGATTAAAGTGTTGGATTTTGTAAATTTGGTGAAATTGGACAATTTGATGAAATTGGAAAATTAGGGTTCTTAACCCACTCCAAATTTGGGGCTTTTCATATATGTGATGCATTATGGTATGAATATGATGCATGTAAAATTTTAGGTTGATTGGATTTGATCTTGCCATGTTTTGAACTAAAGGGACCAAATTGCAATTAATTGAAAATTTTGGGTGCTCTCGGCAATTAGCACAAAAATTGGGGATTTGTGTGAAATCTGATTTTGATGCATTAGATGTGTTGAAAAACATTTTAGAAATGATTTAGAATCATCCAAAATTGTATTTGACAACTTTTGGACTAAAATGATAAACTTACAAAGTTTTGGGACAATTCGGTAATTACCAAGAAATTTGATTTCTTGTGTAATTTTTCAGAATTTGATAATTGGAAAATTAAATAAATAAGTTTATTTAATTGATCCGAGAAAACTTTTGAAATCGGAAAAATTTGATTTTCCACTATTCCGCTGCGTTACCGATATTCCCTCTTAAAACCCCAACAATCTATTAAAGGGTTATATATCCTCAAGGAAGATCGTGGGCTATTGAATCTAAGGCGCTGAAACTTAAAATCTCTATGTCTAGTTCATTTTAGATTTACCACATCAATCTTATTGGTGATCAGACAACAAGAATCATTAAGCTTAAAACTCAATAAACAAACTAAAGAATTACCCAATAAATAATTAAATCAATTATTAAGCCTAGTAATATTGTGTTTCATCACTTCCCTAGAATAAAATAAAATGCTGGGGTTAGAGGATCCACATTTAATATTTCTTTTCTAGGAATCTCACTTATTATAATATATAAATTATTTTATGTTCTGCTTTCTCATGAATTAATAATATTAAACATTTAAAACTAGCCATTTAGGCGGTAATCCATTTAGTCCAATTACACCAGCCATATAGGCGATAATTATCAGTCACATAAAGACCAGCCATATAGGCGGTAAAGTAATTTATATTTAGACCGACCATATAGGCGGTAATAAAGTCTGCCATTAATTAATCCGGTTAAATTATAATTAAGTGAGATTTACCTAGATAATTATTTTAAATGTTTCACCTTTTACCCCAGCGGTAAATTAACTACAAAACATAAAGTAAATAAAAGTAAATAAAATTTTATTACAAAAAGTAAAAGTTCATAATTAAAAATACTAAAAGTAAAAATGCTAAATTAAAATTACAAAAACTAAAACACTGAAGATGCAATCCTTATAGTCCTTACAAAACTAAAGGATGGCATGCTTTGAATTCTGAAATCACGCTGAATTTATAGGTGTCAGTAGGGGTCGCGCGTCGCGACGCCAAGCCAGCGTCGCGACCCCCGTTTGGTCAATGTGGCACGCTCTGGTTCGTCGGCTGCAGATTCTGGATAAGGTGATAAGGTGACACGTGGCAATGTGGTTGAAGTTCAATTATTGTGACACGTGGCGACTTCTGATTGGTCGGCTCAGATTCTTATCCGCCACGTGTCAGATAAGGATAAGTCAGTCAATAATTGATGCTGACGTGGCAATTTGACTCTCGGCACCATAGAATTGCGACACGTGGCACGCTATAATTGGTTGATGATGACGTGGCTATTTGACTTGGTCAACTGGTGATGTGGACGATGATGTGGCAATGACACGTGGCGATGGTGACTGTCGGCACTGTAGGATGATGACACGTGGCACGGCGCACGTTAGCAGATCGGCTCTGATGGTGACACGTGGCACGGCGCACGTTAGCAAAGTCAAACTTTTCTCAGATTCTGGTTTGTGGACCCGGCGCACGTTAGCACTGTTCGGCGCATGTTAGGCGTCGCGACGCTGAAGGTCTTGGCGTCACGACGCGGAAAATTACCAAAATGCCATTTTCGTCCAATTTTCACTGTTTTGGCCCAAATCACCTCCAGAGTGTCCTGAAACTTTATTTATCTACAAAATAACACAAAACACATCAAAATATTCTTAAAACTCAAGAAACTATACAAAATATTAGGTTAAATGAGTGGGAAATAGTGATAGATTTACCACTCATCAGTAACACATGGAAAAAAGCGATTCACGTGAAAACAGTATCATGACTTATGAGTATATAAAAAGAGGAAGGTTGAAGAAGTAATTTACAGGGTCTCCCAACCACCCATTTAAGGGTCGATCTTACTCAAAATATCGCAGTTTGGCCGCTCTTACTCAAAAGAGATCGGGAGAGGCAGAAGAAAGTCGAGAAAAAGACAAGATCTGCATGAGCCAAAGGCCATCAGAAGTGAAAGCTTCTATTCAATGAAGTGTGAAATGGAATGTAAAGAGATTAGATAACGGCCATCCACATGGTGTGAGGTGTAAAATGAAATGTAATGGTGTGGATGGACTATGTCTGTTAGCGACAGCTGACCAGGGTCCTTTGTGTGGAAGGTACTGCATCCCCAGGTTGTGGATGGGTGACGACCGGAGACAACGGCGGATCGTATGCCTCTGCGCAGAAGATGCCACACTCCTCGGCTTCGCAGGTTCTCTGGACTGGGGATCGGCCATGAAATTGGCTCGGTTGGCGTGGTGGTCTTCCCTGCACGATGGATGAACGAACCTGGATGAAAATCAGAAAATCACCCTAGAACAAAAAGGAATGACTGTACAAGTTTCTATCATTCCAATCTATACGCCTTTTCGATGGAAGACCAGAGAAGTTCACCTTGATCTCCACTTCCGGTTCAATCATGGTAAACTTGGGGGACAATTGTTGACAAAGGAAATAATGTCACCCTAGAACGAAATCACCCTAAGACGAAGGAAAGAACGAATGGAGGAAGGACGATAGAGCGAAGAGCGACGAAGAGTCGAGACGACCGAAGTAGCGGTTAGGACGGAAATGCATGATGCAGTTGCTTCCACAATCGCAACAGTTGGACGGTTTTCCCTCCACAACCGAGCAGTTGATACACGCAGCTCAACGGTTACAGGCACGATCCGGCAGCTGCAGGGAGATACTGGGACCGCCCAAGCGGTTTACAAGTTCACTATAAAATATCAACCCACGATCAAGCAGTTGAGACGCACAGCCCAACGGTTAAAGGCACTATACAGCAGCTGCAGAGAGATACTGGGACCGCCCAAGCAGTTTACAAGTTTCACTATAAAAGCTCACTCGGACATAGAGAAAGGGAGACAATCAAATGAAGACTCAAACGATCATTTTTTTATCTTTTAGTTTCTGTAACTTTTAGGACTGTAATTTGTGTGCTTGCGTCCCTTGGAGGCTTATTCACTTAATCAAACACCCCTTGCTGGGACTTTGTCTCAGGAGATTTGAACCTTACACGTTTCTCTTCGTGCACAAAAATCGCGCAAACAGATTTTAAAAAAAAAATATTGCTAATGTAACCTATATGGATATATGGGTATTGAATTTAAAACGGGACAGTTTGAACTTGAATATATTTTTTTTATTAAACTTAAAATCGTTTAATACAAACTTAAGCAATTTATCAGAATCTAAAATTTGATAATATTAAATTTAAAATTTCAAGCATCAATAACAAATCACCATAGCCACGCCCTACACTATAGATAACCTCTTTATTTTATAGACAGTTGGGTGAATTAAGGGGGAATTTAAAGATTGATGCTTTGAAGTGAGTGATAGATATATCATATGCAACTAGCTAGTTGAATTTTATTTCTTTTGAGGCTGGAAATTTCATGACATGATTGTAATTATCTTATAAATTCTTCACTCATTTTAAATGTGTATATGAAGGTGCTACTTTGGGCACCCTACTATAGGTCTCGTAATGTCTGCTTTGGGAGATTAGTCTCTGAAGAGTATTTGGTTCCGTATTGATTTATTTTTTTAAGAAAACCTCACCACGTGGGATGCCTACAAATTTATTTGAGAAATTATAGTATCCAACTGCATGCATGCACGAGTAGTATCCAGCTACATGCATGTTGTGATCCCTTACTTTTTCTACTTTCGTTGGAAGATGACTTTTCGTTAACTTATGGAGCAAAGCTCAAAACAACCTTTCGGTGAGATTTATTTTTATTGACAATTTGGTTCCTAGAAATGGCTATAAATAAAAGCTCTCATTTGAGAGCTCAAACATCTCCAACAAGCAAGCTCCAAGGTAATAGAGCTTGGTAAATAGTGTAGTTAGTGTGTGAAGTTTTTTTTATACAAGTTTTGTAATACTTGTAAATTCTATTCAAGTAATAATATAGATAATTTATTTTTCCTCATAAAACACTCTTCAATGATCAGAGAATCGCAAAATATGATATCAGTATCTTTGGTTATACGTTGGGAATCCTGGAGGTGAAGAACGAAACTCGGTTCTACCATTACAACACCATGTCAGCACACAGTCAGTGACATGTCAGAGAACAGTCAATGCCACATCATCCACAGACAGCAGCCACGTCAATAGAGAGTCTGACACGTCAACTGTCACGTCAACGACACGTGTTCGCCGTGTCAGTGGCCACGTCAGCAATACGGTCCCGCTTCTGCCATTTCATCAGCCATGTTTCTTCCACGTCAACATTCATGGTAAATTTCATTGAGCCCCCTAAAGTCTCTGAAATTTATAATTTGACCCCAAAATTTTTTGTAATTTATAAATCGGCCAATGTGTTGGATTTGGACCAACGAAGAGTCAAATCCATCATTTTTATCGTTATGGACACAATTATGACCTCTGATTTATGAGAATTAGCGCATATTTTATCATATTTTCATCTTAAACTTTAAAACTTAAAATAAAAATAGAAGATTTCTCTTTCGAAGCGATGATCAAGCTTACGGTAACTAATTACTCCCTCTAGAGGCCACTGATAATAGATTATTTTCACTATAAAGATCTATTTGATATGATCTAGGTGAAGGGAGTGAGATCAAATTCTGTCAAAGAGAGTGACTGGAATAAACTCAACAATAGAACTCTAGGTTAGATTAGGCAGTGGATAAGCCACAATGTCTTCCACCATGTAGCACATGATACATATACTTATGATATATGGTTGAAGTTGGAAGGCATGTACCGGGCAAAAACTGTTAGGAACAAAGTCTTATTAATGAGGCGTTTAGTGAATTTGAAGTTACGGAGTGGAACTTCTGTTGCATAACTCACCAATGAGTTTCAGAGCGTGGTGAATCAGCTGTCTGTAGTAGACATGCAGTTGAGAGATGAAGTACAAGCTCTCATACTACTCAGTTCTCTTCCTAATAGCTGAGAGACAATGGTGGTTACTCTCAATAATTCGGCTCCATAAGGAAAACTTACCATACTTATGGTAAAAGATGCATTGTTGAATGAAGAGTCCAAGAGAAAAGATGTTGGCTCAGAACAATCAGAAGCCTTCATCATAGAGATTCGAGAAAGACATCGAGGAAGTGAAAGAGGGAGAGATAAAAGCACAACCAAAGGTAGATCCTCAGATGGAAGGATGCCTACATATAAGTGTTACCACTGTGGAATAGAAGACCATTTAAAGAAGAATTATCAAAAACTGAAACAAGAGCAGAGCCAAGATAATTCCCAACCGAAGAATAATGAAAAAGATACACTACTAGTTGTCCAATGAGATGTAGCCATATGTTCCATGTAGGAAGAGACATGCCTTCACACTGTAACCCAAGATGTTGAGTGGGTGGTAGATACTTCAGCATCCCCTCATGTCACTCCTCACATATATTTCTTCACAATATACAAAGTGAGAGACTTTAGTTCAGTGAAGATGAGAAATATCAGTTCCTCTAAGATAGTATGAATTGGTGATATTCAGTGACGAACAAATGTCGGGTGTACGTTAACTTTGAAGGATGTCCTGCATGTTCCAGAACTTTGGCTGAATGTACTCTCGGAGATAGCCATTGACAAAGAGGGCTATGATAGACACTTCAGAAATTGCACATGGAGAATGACAATAAGTGTCATGGTTTTCGCCCGGGGACATGTTTGCAGCATATTATACAAAATACATGTGAAGATTTGTGCAAACAGCCTTAATTTAGTTGAAAAAGGCTTCTAAGAATCTGTGGCACTAGAGACTCGGTCACATGAGTGAGAGATGATTGTATACTCTGACCAAGAAATAGCTTACCAATGATGCTACATTAGGTCTTTGCAACCACTTTTTTGGTAAGCAACACATAATCTCGTTTAATTTATCTTCAAAGAGAAAATCAGAGTTGCTCAGTCTGGTACACTCTAATGTGTGCGGTCCCTTAAAGGTTGATTTATTGGATGGTAACATATATTTTCTGACTTTCATTGATGACTATTCTCGAAAAGTGTGTGTGTATTTCCTCAAGACGAATGATCAGGCCTTGGGATATTTCAAGTTGTTCAATGGCATGGTAGAGCATGAAAAAAGAAAGAAACTGAAGTGCCTCCGAACAGACAATTGAGGCGAGTACAGTTCCAGGGAGTTCGATGCCTACTGCATGAGACAAAACATTCGACATGAGAGAACTGTTCCACACACCCACAATTTAATAGTGTAGCTGAAAAAATGAACCGCTTCATTATAGTGAAAGTCAGAAGCATGATCAGTTTGACTAAGCTGCCAAAGTAATTATGGGGAGAAGTTGTTCGTACCGCCTGCTACCTAAACAATAGATCACTATATGTACCATTGAATTTTGAGATTCCGGAGAAAGTGTGGTATGACAAGAATCTCTTATACTCTCACCTGAGAGTATTCGACTGTGTAGCCGTTGCACATGTATCCAATAAGCTCAGACAGAAGCTCGATGCAAGAACCACTCTATATTTATTCCTAGGCTACGAAGATGAAGAATTTGAATACATACTATGGGATCCAAGGGAAGAGTTTTTTGAAGACCAAACAATTGAAGACATTGAAAAGCCCAAGATGTCTTTAAATCTAGTGCCGACAGAAATCGAGACCCATCACTAGCACAATTGGCCACAAATATGGTGCACGATGAAATTCTGGAAGCAGAACTAGAATAGGCAGATAGGGATGTTGAGCAGGGGGAGACACAACCCGCTTCATCGAAAGCTACAGAATATAGTGTTGAGCAGGAGGAGCCGCAACCTACTCTACTAGAAACTACATGATCATCTATAAATTTGGACGATGACATACCTCATGAAACCAATAGACCTTAAACAAGAAGATCTAAGCGAGGCATGATTCCATTAATCAGATATCTGCAATCCGAATATATTCTACTTACTGATGAATGGGAGTAATATAGTTTCCCACAAGGCAAAAAGACACTGAGGAACAAATGAGTGCAGAAAAATGGCAGCAAAAGAGTAATGTGCAGAGACATAGCTGTATTGTACCTCCAAGAACCCTCCAATATAACTTTCGGTGGAGGATTTTCTTCTTTGAAATTGTGGTGTAAGCTTCCAAATTACCTCCAGGTGATTTTGTTGTTTTGAGTCAATTATTCTCCTATAAATTGAGCTCTCATTTGAGAGTTCAAGCATCCTCAACAAGTAAGATCCAAGGCAAGAGAGCTTGGTAGAGAATGTAGTAGTGTGTGAGTTTTTTGTACAAGTTTGGTAATACTTGTAAATTTTATTCAAATAATAATAGAAAATATTTATTTTTCCTCATAAATCATTCTTCAGAGATTAGAGAATCACAATAGAAATATATAAGTGTTGCGACTCGAAATCAAAATTTGAGTCTATATGTAGGTTCCATGTGCAATAATAGTACCATCGGGCCAATCCCCTCTCCAACCATATGAGCAACATTCAAACCTCATGCCGCTTGTTTCCAACACAAGAGATTTTACCAACTCAATTAACTGGTATCCAACTGATGTGACATTCTCTCATTAAGTTATGTGACAATTAATTTAATCTTTTCATTCTCCATTCACCATATTAGTTAGGATCTCAATTTTATAAGTTTATCACTACTCAATTTTCAATATAATTTGGTCTACATATACACCCAAACCTAAAATGAGAAAGAGTGCAGATTGGGACCATGAACATGGAAAGATGGATCACTTTCTTAACGGTCTGAATGCATAATTGAGATCCAGGATCAGATTATTTCTTATGAACAGTTTGACAGAGATGGCAGATTTTGCTAGTAAATCAGAGTTTTCAGAAAGAGAATGACAAGTTGGGCTAGATTACCAGATGAGGAAGAGAAATAGAGAACATCGACCCTTTGGAGAAAGAAGTCGGAGTAAGATGGAGAGTGACTCAAGACCCAATGATAGTTATCAGATGAGTTCTGGCCAACCGCAGAAATAAGCTAGATCCACAGTTAGTCAAAGTGCAGTGAGAGCACCACCTAGTGGGACTCATAGTGGTCAGCAAAGCCAATCTCGAGATAGGAGATTTCCACCATGTGATACTTGTGGAAAGAATCATTATGGAGAGTGCAGATTGGGTACAAAAGGTTGTTTTTTGTGCGGAGAAGTGTGCCACTTGAAGAGAGATTGCCCTAATGGTAATGATGACAGTGGATAGAATCTGAGGACAACTATCACTCCAGCTCAGCATTTCAGAGGCAATTATGGCCAGAATGGGGTTCCAGTTCAGACTTCTAGAGCTCACACAGGTGCAGGTGCGCAGAGTAAAGCTGCTCCAGGTGGTCAGATTAGCAGACCTATAGGCCAAGCTAGGATATTCGCCATGACACAACATGAAGCTTCAGCAGCGCCAGAGGTTATCACCGGTATGTGAATTTCGAGGACGAAATTTCTTTTAAGGGGGAGAGAGTTGTAACACCCCAATTTATTTTTCCCAATTTTAATTTAATAATTTTGGGTGTTAAAAAAAAGGACTAAATTGTTAGGTTTGTTAAAATTGGAATTAAATTTATCAAAGGGATAAGTTGAGGGAGCCAAATGATAATTGACATGTGAGTATATATTTTACAAATCCTAAAGTTCCACCATCCAGCAGGCACTTAAAAAAAAACAAAAGAAAAGAAACAAGCGTGAGAGAGAGAGAAAAAGAGAAAAATAAAGGGAAAAGATAGAAAAGTGAGCGATTTGGCCCCAATTTGTCCGATCCGAAGCCGATTTCGACCGGGTCTTTGAGGGGAAACGTAGATTTCGACGAGAGGATTATTTTGGTGGTAGTTTCATCTCGGGAAACTCCTTATTTTCGTAGAAATCTCGGTAAAAAACTTTTTATGATTTTTCTCGATTTCCTGTTGATCTGGAACTCCGATTGACAAACCGTCAGCGGCATTGGAACCGGGAGGGGGAGACGAACATTCAACCACCGAAAAATCTAGATTCTGGCCGGCGCGTGGCGCTCACATGTGCCTCACGCAGTGGCGCGTGAGGCCTACGCGCGGCCAGGAAATGAGGTGCGTGGACCTCTGCTCCTGGCAGAATTTCACCGTCAACTTCCCGAGTCTTTATATGGGATTTCCCGACCATTCCGAGTAGTAACGAACCTCCGAATCTTAATTTTTATGTAATTTACCGTTATATTCGGTTTATGCATGTTATGTATTAGAGAACAAAATTTGCTTTAAAGTATGATTAGTTTATATGCTTAGACTAGGGGTGTTCACGGGTCGGGTTGCGTAGGGTTTTTCTGATTTTTTAATGACCCGATCGGGTCGGGTCAGTCGACCCAAAACCCAAAAATCGAGTACATGACCCGCGCGGGTCGGGTCACCGTAAAAATACAGTAAATATAATATATATATATATAATTTCATTGATAACATTTAACAAGATGGGTGATGTCTGAGATGGCAAAGTGATTGGTAAATATCTACTTGTTCTTGGGTTCGAATCTCTTGCAAAATTGATTATGCTAGGATTCGAACCTGGGAACATTAGAGAACTCAGCAAGGACTTTACCATTTAAGCTACGTTTGCTTGTGGAAAAAATCGTATCATTAAAAATATATATATTATAATTATTATACTATTTACATCGGGTCGGGTCGGGTCAGATTCCGAGTTTTCCATCAAAACCCGTGACCCGACCCGAAATATCGGGTCGGGTCAAAATTGACCCGAATTTAAATTTTATAATTCTTAAACCCGACAGGGTCGGGTCGGGTCGTTGCGAGTCGGATCGGGTCGCGGGTTGACCCGACCCTATGAACACCCATAGCTTAGACCATATAAATGATTACTTTGTGGTTAGAAGTGAATGATGGACTTTATCGGAAAATATAGTCGAGTAAGATTGTATGCGGGAAATTATTGTGATCCCGAGATTTGAGATAGTGATGTTGGATTAAATTTCGGAAGTGTATGTTGTGAATTGAATATGGATGTAAGTTAATCATTATGGGTTGTATAATGGAAGTCTGTATTATAGACGGAACCTTGCCGAAATTTCGTTAGGATTACGAGAACGACTGAATCACATTTCTTGCATATGTTTTCATCTATTCTAGTTAGGATTTCGTTCCTTATAGTAAATCATTTTGTCTCTTTAGGTGATCGTGATACCATAAGTGGGGACGGTCCTGCTGCATAGTTCATTTATCTGTAGTCAGCTCGCCATGTGCGTGGGTAAGCATGTAACATTGATGTTTTCAAAAGTATATAGTATGTATGTTTTCTTAAATGAATTTTCAAGGTAATGCATTAAAGGATTTTATTTTTAGAAAAGTTTATATTTTGGTATAAAGTATGGATCGAATATTGGTTATGTTGAAATCATGATTTGTGATATATGAGAAACTTGCATGATTTGAGATATATGAGCATGTGTTTTAGAAATGATTTTTATGCTAGGATGCACCCCGTGTACTTATATGTGCCAGATTATTTGCCGTGAGACGATGTCTCATGTTGCCAATTTTTGCTCCGGATGCCAGTTATTGTCGTGGGGTTGCCCCATATTACCAGTTTTGTCGTATTGTCACGAGTGTGCATAAAGATGAATGAACAGCTTTATTATTACAGAGTATTCTTGAACAGAATGAGTTTTATGAGCTAATGAGATTTATGATTTCAAGTAAATGTTTGAAATATCGATTTACAGCTTATGTATTTATTTATATTATGAAAGACTCATTTGATCCGTCTTTTTACTTGTTTATCAACGGCACTAAGCTGTGATCCATTGCACTAAGCGTGAGCTTACCCCTTCCTTTAATTTTATAGGTTTAGCAGATTAGCAGATTAGTAGATTATTCATTTTTCCATCTGCTGTTTCATCATCATTTCCTGCCAGTAGAGAAAGGTTGTGCCAACAGTAGAGTGTCTTTGTTACGTTTTTGTATTATAGTTCTTGATATGTCATTCTTGAGAGAATTTATTATTTGGATATAGGCACTGAGCCTTTATTTGATACTGATAATATTTATATTTTAGCATGGATATTTCTTTGAGTTGGATCATGGAGATCCTATTTATATGATGACATTATTCAGTTTAGAATTGTCTTTTGTATTTAGAGGATTAGTCCATTTTACAGGGGAAACTCCGTCCGTTTCCAGTCTCCGTCCCACCCATACCCTACCTAAGGGGACATGTGTGACAATATATATATATATACACACACAAGCTAATAAAGAAGAGGAGAGGAACATCTCATCATCATCTTCTCTGCAAGTTGCAAAAAGAAGAGTGATGGGCAAAGGAAGCATCCAGTTAATTAAAAGGCTGCATATGCCAGACAGATCGATCGCGCTAAGGCGGGTAAGATTTTGTGACGCATCTTGGCGGTGGCCCTTCATGGACCATTATTTATCAAGATCATATTATATATGTGGATTTGCCAGCTGCTTTTTAAAGATTCTATATCTTCTTACACCATAAATATAAAAACTAACTAGTTAGCTAGAATGCTAAGAGTTATAAAAATGGTGGATCTAAAACTCAGGTGGTGTGATTAACTAATAGATATTTGCTAGGGTGTATAAATTTCAGGTCAATCCGCTTATACCCGATCCAAGGTAGATTCTGAAGTTTAGATGGTTTTAGGCTAGCTTTTGAAAATATGGGTCCTAATTTGTAAGTTTATGTCAAAATTATTAATTAATTATAACAATATCCGAAATGATTTGGATGTCTTAGGCCACAAATTTCCCCTAAAATTTTCCCATAAGTGGGGCCCTTAGGCCATAACTTGGGTTGTTTATCTCTCAGCAGGGCCGGTCCTGAGTTTTTGGGTGCCTGGTGCAAAAGTTCAAAATGTGCCATTTTTTATTACAAAAATATATGTTTAAAAAAAATAATATTTAACGAGGGCTGGAACCCAGCTTCGCCCTCACGCCCAAATTATATTACTTGAGAAAATATATAAAGGGGGACATAGTACCTAAACCCCGACAATAAAAAATACAATCATATACAACTATTCATAGCAAAGCTCCTAGAAATTTCAACATTTAAGAAATTGTCTTCTAGTATTTTTTGAAGCAAAATCATCAATTATATCATCATACTCCAAGTCATCAATCTCATCATTTTCAATACATAAGATTGCTAATCTATTTAGCCTATCTTGAGTCATAGTGGTCCGCAAGTAAGATTTTAATAATTTCAATTTATAAATTATATTAACAAATTTTAATTTAGCCATTTAGTGCCCCTTAACTTTTGGGCCCTGGACAGTAGGCCCCGTCCCTCCGAGTCGGCTTTGACTCGATGCATCCCACTTGAAGTGGTCGAGTTTGAAAATATTAAAATTAATTTCGAATTGAAAAAATCTGCTTGATTTGATCTATTTTTATTGTCACAATTTATACTTTTTAAAGATTTTTTATTTCATTTTTTCTTCTCATCCTAAATTAAAATAATCCTCCTTATAAATGGTGTGCCATAAGCCTTTTATGCCACTGTTGTAATCTTTTAATGGATATTTAACTTCTTCTTTTTTTAAAAATAAAAAATAAAAAATCCTTTGTCAGTATTTCTACCGCAATAACCAAAATCATCTGGGTTGAATATGGTAACAAAATATTAAATTATATCAATACCTAAATGTTATAATGCCATCACTTATGCCTTCCAAGTGATATATTATTATTATTACATACCAACGTTTGACATCAAGCATGCTATTTATTATACTCGTCAAGTTTTTTTTTTTTTTTTTTGAATAAAAGAGGGGATGCTAATGTTTATCATATGAATGATTCATAAAATATGTATCAGGGGAAATGAACTAAATCTGCCGTAGATATATAGTTCAAAGTCTTCATGGTTAGAGGATAACCATCTCGGGATAAACTTAAAAATTTAAAGCGAATAGAGAGAGTTTTACTTGATATCTTCTTAAATATCCGATAATTTATTTCTACTCAAATGGACCAACAAACCGCCATCAAAATGATTCAAAAAAATCACACAACTTATTATACTCGTCAAGTTATCAACATAATACATGAAAACAGACCATTTTATCGGTGTTTATATTAAAATTTACAAAATTCAAAAGATAGCTGGTGCTTGTTGGTGGTTATTTTATTTTAAAATAAAATAATAGTACCAAATATTAAAAAAATTCAATTTAATCTATAACGTCTAATACTATATAAAATTTATTATATGTACTAAGACAATACATTTCAATACGTCCCCAACATGCATGATTTGATGGAGTATGGTTCGGAATCTCACTTTGAGGTTTTGGATTCGAATCCAGAGAGTGCGTTTCTTTTAAGAGCCTGAGACAGTCGGAAATTTTACTTACTCCGCTTAAGTCCGGAATGAATAGTTTGTCCGAAGGGTTTAAAAAAAAAATACGTTTCAATACCAAATACATCCTCAAAGTTTAAACAATTAACATAATTGGTTATTGACTTGTGGTGACTCCTGCTAATTGACGTCAATCTTCAATTTAGATGTGGGGTCAAATAATTTGATTTTAGCTGACCTAAAATGGATATTCTGAGAACATAAATGCAGCAAAACAAAATAATAAATTAATGAATAATCTTATATAAATGTCATCAAAATTTGGCATATGATTGTTACAAAGCCCACGTATGCTCGCAATTTTTTGACCATTTATAGACCCTGAGGAAATTATTATATTATGTGGATAATTTGTTTTTTTGTTTTAATTATCTCATCTCTTATTTGAATAAGCACAAAAGGTATGATTGATGCATGCATGGTTCTGAAATTACTCAATTATTGCATATTAAAAAATTTGAAGATGTTTATAGGAGGGAAGAATTTTTAACTTTTATCTTGAAAGACTTTTTTTTTAAATTTAGTCTAATAGTAACCCAATTCCCTTCCCACTCATCCGTAGGGATGGCATGCGAATCCAAGTCCAGATATATTTTGGTGGATCCGAGTCTGTATCCCTATCTAGATATTTTACATTTATATTTATATTTATATTTATATTTTATTATTTGTTAGCTAGATTATTCTATTTATACTTATATTTTGTACTTTTTATTATTTTTTAATTCCATTCTTATATATTTTGTAATTTTTTATTCTATTTTTGTATTCTGTATTTTTTAATTTTAAAATATAATTTAATAAAGTTATAGATCAGAGTACCATATTTTAGACCCTTGTGGATTTGGATCCGTGCAAGTCCAGAATTCTGGGACTGAAGTCCAAAAATTTTATTTCCATACACGGTTGTTATAGGTCATATAGATCCAAACTGAACCCGAAACTTTTTGTCATCCCTATCCGTTTGAGTAGGGTTTGAATCTCATATCTATCGTTTTCAACACACATGAGATTTTATCAATTCAATTAATTGATACCCAATTTATCTTCAAAGACTTAACAGAATTATAAAAAATAAAAAAAATTCTTTCGCTATCCATCCAAATCCGAATTTTGAAAAAATATGTTACTAACCTCCTATCTTTTAAGAGGAAAAAAAAAATAATCAATTTTTTTTTTTATAAATTTATAAAAATGTATGGTCAGTATATTTGACCAATAATGGAGTGGTAATTGATGTTAAAATCTAGCCGACAAGCTTGGAAGGTACGTCCGGGAAGAATTTTCCCAGAAAGTGTACTCTAATGTATCCGATAATCGTAGAGTCAATATCATGATGATCACATCGGTGGTGGGAGCCCTTGATGTTGCATACTAATTCCTATTTCAATTCAAAATCAACCACTCACAATCTTATCTTCAAGAAAAACAATAGCACACGTGGAAGGAGGCCATTTGTTCACGTGTCAAAATGAAACACACTTGACTTGACCTAGCTGAGTTTGTTATGTCTCTCCCTCTCTTGTTGAAGAATAATAATAGTTTTAAAAATCGCGGGTTGAACCAGTCGAATGAAGAATCGGTTATGAATCTAGTTCGATTGAATTTTAAAAATCGGGAAAAATCAGTGAAGAATCAAATCAGCCGGTTTCTAAAAAAAAAAATTAAAAGCAAACATTAAAATTTAATATTTTTTATATTTTTTAATTAATTTAAATTATTTATGACCGTTCAAATCAATAACCCATTAAATATTTTAGATTATCGATTCGATTACTGGTCCAGTTTTTAAAACTATCACAATAATAAATGAAATTTGAGAGGTCTTATGATGATTATAGGTAGGGGTGGCAAAACGAATCAACGAATCGAATTTGTATCGAATCCTAAACGAATCGAATCAAAATGTGATGGATTCGTATTCGATTCGTTTATTAAACGAATCATAATATCAGGATTCGTATTCGATTCGTTTATTAAACGAATCGAATACGAATATTCGTTTATTCGTTTAGTCAATGATATTATTTAATAAAATATTTTACCACACATGGTTTACATTAATTCTTCATAAATATATACATATGAAATATGTAATTAATATATTTACTACAATATCTCACCAAATATCGTAAATATTACTTTTTCTATGATAATTAGCTATAATTTCTCGAATCTAATTGAAAATTAACAAGAAATAGTAAATAAAAATAATAAAACGAATCCTAAACAAATAAATGAATCAATGAGCTTAAATTCGTATTCGATTTGTTTAATAAACGAATCGAATCGAATTAACTCATTTATTAAACGAATCCATTTTTTCAAACCCGTATTCACTTTAAAGTGGATCGAATCGAACGAATAAACGAATCATGACCCAAATTGCCACCACTAATTATAGGGCAACCGTATGTAATTTGGCATTACTATCGTTGGATGATGACATGATTAAATATGTAATTTTTTTTTAATTAGTTTATTAAGGATAAATCAAAGGTTTAGGTAGGGGTAAAAATATCAATTATAAGAAAGAGATTTGTCACCTCCTCAAGCGAAAAAGATCTCATTCTATATTCCTAACATGAAATAATATCTACCATTTTTGTTTCAATTATGAAATGTTAATAATAAATGAATAATTAATAATATTTTACAGAATATTAAAAACATGTATATATTTCCTTTAAAAAATATTTACTTAATTATTTATTTTGTTATTGAAAAAGAAATAAATTTACCAAAGAATATTTTCATAACTTGTTAACAATTAATTTAGATTACTAGACAAAAAAAAACACGTTAATAAATATATTTTTTGATTTCGATTATGATTCATTCAACTAAGTAAATAATTTATTTTGATTTCAATTTATCATTTCGATTATACTTCAACTTGATTCCCTACGATTACGAGTACGTTAACATATTTTTATGGCTTTTGTGTTACCTGCGGAACTTCCATGCCTTTGGGGAATGGCCTAGGAGCCATAACTTGTTAACAAGATTATTAGACAAAAAAAAAAACACGTTAATAAATATACTGTTTGATTTCGATTACGATTCATTCAAGCAAGTAAATAATTTATTTTGATTTCAATTTTTCATTCTGATTATACTCAAACCTGATTCCTTGTAATTAAGAGTACGTAAACATATTCTTATGGCTTTTGTGTTACCTGTGGAACTTCCATGCCTTTGGGGCTTGGCCTAGAAGCCGTATCTGCATACCCAATGCCTCTCCTTTTAGTGGGAAGAATCATGAACACAAAGCTTGCAAATGCCCCAATTCCTAATGGCAAATTTGTCATCAATGCTTTTGCATTAGGCCCCGGATGTGGGAAAAAACAACTTTGCACATCAGAGCTACTTGTTGCAAACACCAAGAACACAAGCGAAGATGCAATTGCATGCACAAAATCTCTGAACGTGATTCCATACTGCTTCAAAGACTCATCCTTATCGTCCTCCTCGTCGTCGTCGTCGTCGCCGCCGCCGCCGCCGTTTTCATCTTTGTTCAAGATGTGTAGGCCACTGATTGTAGCAATTAATGCCATAGTAGAGCTTACCATTGCTGCCCATGAAGCTATCAGTGAATGAAGAGAGAAAGCATAGAATTGAAAAACACGCAATGGCACATAAAGTGAGGTACTTGTGTGCAACTAGGTGTTGGCGACTTGGTCGCGTAATTGGATTTTGATGACGTCAACGCAATCGACGACTTCGACGTACAAACACGAAGCATTACAAAAAGTGTCGAAGCATATGAGGTGAAGAGCGAGAATGTGAAGACTTGCGGCAAAATGAAGATTATATTGCAAAAGTCTTAGCTTAGGATTTAATTTGTAATGTGAGATGTAATATTCAAGTGCCTAAGCTCATAGGGATCATGCACATTCACTTAGATGCATTAGGGGCATGTACAAAATGCTTTAAAACCTTCAAATCTGCATTTTAGTATTTAGGGAAGCTCTCTGGAACCGGCATGGACCTTACCGGTCCCTTACCGGTCATTAAACCGGCCTTCCCCTGTTTCGCATGCCTACTGGAACCGGGCCATACCTCGCCGGTCTCCTCGCCGGTCTCCATGCCGGTATTGGCATAACAATCATGCTCTCTGGAACCGGCACACTACTTACCGGTCTCCTCGCCGGTTTGCTCGCTGGTCCAACGGCTAGTTTTTGAACGTTATGTTACCGTTGGAACCCTAGACCGGTATGCCGGTCCCCTCGCCGGTGTGCTCGCCGGTCTCGCTGTAAGTTAGGGAAAGCTTTGCATTTTGTTATAAATAGAACCCTAACTCCTTTGCCTTAGGTTAGAGACTTAATACATAATCTTCATACATTTTCTAAGGCAAGAAAAGAGTGTTAAAAAACCTTCATATTCATAAACACTCATCCAAGCTCACACACACACCTTCCATACATTTAGTGAGCTTAGAAACA
The DNA here is from genome assembly GCA_019454045.1 of Zanthoxylum bungeanum. Lineage (NCBI taxonomy): Eukaryota > Viridiplantae > Streptophyta > Magnoliopsida > Sapindales > Rutaceae > Zanthoxylum > Zanthoxylum bungeanum. The sequence continues at coordinate 25,428 of SKCR01030227.1, forward strand.
CTTGGGTTTGCTCTCACACAAACTTCTTATTATTTGTGAGTGCCCAAGTGTGATTTAAATCTTTCTTATCAAAAACACTTGTGGTTTGTGAAATCCCATAGTTTGGGTAATTTGTAAAGGTTGTGAGTGCTCCTACGTAGAAAACTCAATCTTGTAAAATGTTCGGAGTGCCTTGGCGGAAAACTCTTGGTTACGAGTGAACCACGAAAAACTCGATTCTAGTGGAAATCTTCAAGCGAGGCTTGAGGGAGTGGACGTAGGCACGGTTTGCCGAACCACTATATATCGTGGTGTCATATTTCTCTTTCCCTTAACTTTTACTTATTTGCAAGTTTGATTACATTTATAATATTGCTTAGAAACTTGCATATAGGCTATTAATTGGAATAGAGAAAATTGCCTAAAACTCCCACTTGGTAATAAGAGCTTAAAATCGGCAAAGATTTTATATTTCCGCATTTGTAGCGATAACCCAATTCACCCCCCTCTTGGGTATAGAGATTCTTTGTCGCTATTGCTTGTAGGTACTTTCACTAGGCATGTACCATTGTTTGAAAGTGAAGGCATGATTGCTTGGAATGCAAGGACTGTGCCTGTGGGCAAAAGATTTGCAAGATTTGCTGCTGCTGATAGACTTTTGGCACTAGATATTGACTTAATTGGAGCCATGGGAATAAATTTTATATTAGCTTTGAATGAATTTGATTGATTAATATGATCTGTTGGGTAGGCTTTTATAAGCATGTAAGATGAAGCACACAGGGAATCCGATAGTGGAGTAATAATTTGTTATCCATAAGAAACATATAGAACAAACATATGTGATTTACATATTCCATAAGCCACTTAATATAAATAGGGTATGATGAAGGTCCGGATATAAGTATGCATTCTTATCTCATCGGTGCACCAGGTTCTATGTTTTTCAGGGTTCGAGTTTATTATCAAATAAATAGTAAGTTAACACTTAACCATCAAACTACTCACGACTTTCTTAATACTTTAAAGAATGAAGGAAAAACAAACTTAATTATTATGCTAGTTAATTCATCTCTCTGATAATTAACTGATATTCGATCAAAAATTGTGTAGCCCTCAATCATTTTCCCATGCTTTTTAAAATTCTCTTTTATCTTCGAGAGCCACGAGAGGATGAAAATAAAAGAATTTTTAGTGACCCTTCATACTGTGTTTATCAGAATCCACTAAATAAATTAAGAAGTTGACAGAGACTATGGATAAAAAATAATAGACAAAAAAGTTAAAATCTGAATATATATATTCTGCTTGTGATAATATATCAGTTGGGTTCCTGCAAATTATGAACCATCAGTTAAGCCATTCTCAATGTCTCTTTCTCTTGACATATATGCCATTAATGATATCAAGAATCCTTAATATATAGCACAATAAAAGATCCTACGTAATACACAAGCTCCCACTACAGGTAGAGTTTATGAAAAGACGTGATTTAATGCAGTTTCATGTTGGAAACAGCTCAAGATATCGAATTCTGTTTGAAATCAATTTAAAAATAACATATCATTCTGGTTTCTGTAGCTAAAAGTTTAAAACAGACAAAATTTATAACCTTGATAGTGTGATAGACCATTTGTTGGCGCCTCAAGGCAAACAATTAATTTCAGGGATCATGCAAGTTTCAAATTTCTTGAAATAGAGTCCTTAAAAAGGGTGTTCGACTTGATTCGAGAAAATACCTACAAAAAGGGCGCAAGCCCACAATCGAAATTAATGCTATTAATTTTCTAAGAAAAAAAATTACATCTGCTCTTGTTGAGTCTTGATTTTTTTCTTCCTCTTTCGGACCTAATTTTGAACTCATATACTAATCCATAACTGTCGATAACGGTAAATGTGGTTATTTTCCACGTTTTGCAACTACTTGTTGTTGAAGACTGCAAAGATGAAAGTCAGCGGCAGATATTGAAAGGAGCTGATGTGGCAACAATGTCAGCATGCCATACTAGAAAACCCAATATCACAGCACATGGCCTCACATATGAGATGGATAAGCTGACTTGGTAGAACAGCTGTAGTGAAGAATTTCAGCAAATATTGAAGGAACAGATTTGGTTAATGATCAAGGGCTGAGATTGATTCTGTTAACAATATTTGTTGAGTGTATTTTGTCATTTAGCTTCACGTTTTCTTAGCTAGCTAGGTCCTAGAGTTCTATAAATACAGAGCTCTTTCCATTGTATAAGGCAAGTTCCTATAATGAAATAGTAGTGTTTCCTTTAGCTGTTGTTTGCCTTATATAAGCTGATTTTTCATAAAATCAAGTTTATCTACCACATGTGATAATTGTTGGATCGTGCTTCACGTTATAAAAAATACACATATATTGAAATTTTATTCATCGGTCCACTCAAATATTGCAAAGTGTATCAAATTTATACTAAATTTGGATATACGATTGAAACATGTGTCAAACATTGGGTATACATCTGATGCAAAATAGGCGAACGTTTTCTACACTTTTAATATATTTTACAATCTTTGAGTGGACCGGTAAATAAAATTCAAAAATTTTTGTATTTTTAATAACTTGCCAAATATTTGGATATACTATTCATCATTTCCCATAAATTGAATGAATGGAAAAGATTTACAAACAAACAGCCTTTTAGCATTACTGATAAAAGGATTGTAAACAAACAATTTACTCAAATTTCGTGGGAACTAAATTGGAGTTGAAGAAAATAACAATATAATGCAATTTGATTAAGGGAAATTATCTTCCAACCACCTCATATTTGGGGAAAGTATATGTAGTCATCACATATTTTTGACAATGATACTGTACCACCTATGGTTTATATCTTATATCAATTAGTTACTTTTCCGTTAATAGTGTTAAGTGAGTGATGACGTCATAATGTCATTTTTTTTTTGGTCAAATCTCTATATTGTAGTAGGTCCTTAATACAAAATCGAAAAGTTAGACAATGTAGTGACATTATCAGAATTTCTTAGTGGTGAAAAGTAGGGATGGTAACGGTCCGGGTATGGTATAGGGATGCCAATACCCGTACCAGCCCAGTTTAGTTAACGGGTATGAAAATTATCCTCTTACCCACTCATAACGTACTGGGCCCCTGCGGGCCCCCATGCGGGTCCTCGTTCACGTGGGGATTTTACCTCTATTTACAGGGATTCCAATACCCGTACTCAACCCGCCCAACCAACGGATATGAAAAATTATGTCCTTACATGTCCCTGACATACCAAGCCCCAGCGGGGATTTTTGTTATCCCTAGTGAGAAGATAATCTCTAAAAGAATTAATAATAATTAGAATAATTTTTAATTGAATAATAATTCATATAATTTTATATAATAAATTCATATTATTATTAAATTGAAAACGCACAAAACTTAACACATTAAATTTCTCATTTTTTGTGGTAACGTGAGAACTGATGTGGTTGTGTTATTTTTAATGGTTGTTGTGGGACACAAGAATCTGGATGACGCATGCTGTCCCGGGCTCGCGGCCCGGTCGAGAGTACGGAGTAGCCACGGGGGACTAAACCGGAGAATAATGGAGTCGCCACCCGGTGTGAACCGGGAAAATGAGATTTAAGGCCGCACTCACCCCTCGCAAGGGAAGACCTCAAACTGTTGGGTTCGGAATGGTCCCTTACTCATGCCACTTGTAATGAAATGATTTATGTAATAATTTAATCAGGCTTAAGTAGCACTTATTTCCAAGAGTATCATGCTTCTAAATTCACATGTACAAAATAAAACTTACACATATATTTCACATCTAAGATTGCATGCTTGGAAGTACATCAAAGAAGCGACAAACATACAACTTCATTGGCATATTATATTCAAGAAAACACAAGCACACATACTAACCACACAAGCATACATGTGAGCACCTCCTCAAGTGGTACGTGGAATTGTATCCCAAGTACAGACCGTACTACCGTCCATTCGGAATCGGCTACGGAATTTATGTCTGGGTTTCCATCCGATATACCACAAGAAATAATACTCAAATGTTATCATGACATAGGTATATGAATTGTAATACATTAAACACATTGTATTCATACATGTGGGGATAGCTACTAGGAAAACTATGTATGAAATCTGATGAAAGTGACTCAGTTCAGTGGGTGCGCGTTCGCGTAGCGTTTGAAAATGCGTTCGAACGGTAAACAGAAGGTTCGCGTTCGTGTAGCGTTCGAGAACGCGTTCGAACGGAACCAGACCTGATGCATGACGAGACTAAAAAAGTGCGTGTGCATTCGCGTAGCGTTCGAGAACGCGTTCGAACGGTAAACAGAAGGTTCGCATTCGTATAACGTTCGATAACGTGTTCGAACGGAACCAGACCTGATGCATGATGAGACTAAGAAAGTACGTGTGTGTTCGCGTAGCGTTCGAGAACGCGTTCGAACGGTAAACAGAAGGTTCGCGTTCGTGTAGCGTTCGAGAACGCGTTCGAACGGAACCAGACCTGATGCATGCAACACAAAGAATAAAGACAACAATGTCAAGCTCAGTTTGTCCGATTAAACATATCTTGCATTCAACCGAACACACATCAACCGGCGCGGAAAAATATCGTGGTAAAGGGCTTTAACCCCTCCCCATATGGGATCTTTCATTGCACTTACTAAGCCCATGCGCTCGATTGAATCATGCATACAAAGAATTAAAAGCAATAATATCAAACTTAGTATGCCCGATTGAACGTATCTTGCATTCAACCGAACACACATCAACCGGCGCGGCGAAGCATCGTGGTAAAAGGACTTTAACCCCTCCCCATAGGGGATCTTTCATTCCACTTACTAAGCCCATGCGCTCGATTGAATCATACGTAAATAAGCAACATGCAGAATTCAAGTGACGAACAATAAATAAATAAATCAAAGCAACATGAAACAAAAGAAGGTGCCGTTTACTCAAGCGGTACATGGAGTTGTATCCCAAGTACAGACCGCACTACCGTCCATTCGGATTCGGCTACGGAATTTACGTCTGGGTTTCCATCCTATATACCACAAGAGACGACACTCTTTCATTCATCCAATACCCACAACACGCATCATACACACACAAGATTCAACAAATAATTAAAATACAATCAAAATAAATAACAAAAATCGAATAAAGATGAGTGTGGAAAGTACCCTCAGGTTTAACCTTTTAAGTCGTCTTCGGACTTGCGTTTCGCGGAGATCGGAAGGGGTAAAAGCTCCTTATTCTTCCGGTTCACTGGTTCAGCGTCTTAGCTCACTGTTTTGCTGCTTTGCTCACCGTCTGGTCTCCATTCTGCTGCTGTTCGGTCTCTGCTTTGCTACTCACTGTTCAAGTCACCTGTTTTGACGTTTCAACGAACTGTTTCGAGTGTTTTTCGTGGTTTTTTTAGTGTAGTTTGGTGTGGTTATTTCAAGGGTTATAAGTGCAGTTTATGTTACTGTTTTAAGGGATTTTAATGACTGTTTTGGGAGTGGTTTGGGCTGCTGTCCAGGAGTGTTTCAAGGGCTGTTTGGGGTGTGTTTGGGCTGCTATTTGGAGGTATATTTTCGGTGATGGAGGGCTGATGTATGAGGGAGATTTTCGGTTATGGAGTGGAGGAGATGAAGGGAATTGTTTATGTTCTTCTTGTTGCTATTGCCGTGAGTGGCTAAGGCTCTTTGTGTTGTGATTTTTGTGTGAGTTATCTGTATGAGCTAGAGGCTGCATGTCTTGGTTAGGGGTTGTTTATATAGAGAATGGCTAGGGCTCTACCTTGTCTCACAAGGAAGAGATTTTGGCATTAAAAAGAGGATATGATTTGGTGTTAGACAAGGAAAGCAATGGATTTGATGGAGACAAGATTGGCTTAGATTAGGAAGGTTGAATATTTGATTGTCTTGGTTTAGGAATACAATTTGTTAGATTAGGAAGTCAATATTTTTAATTGGTTATGATTGATTTTAATTAGGCATGACATCTTTTTAATTTGGTATGTGATTTTTAGATTTGTTTTGATTTCACCATGTGTTAAATATGTGTTTTAAGTGGGCTTGGGCGTGTGGGCCAAGGCTTGGGCGAATTGGGCTTAATGTGAGGCTAGCAGCAAAACCAGAATTACCGATACCGTTCGAACGCCTCCTCGGACGCGGCACGAAAGCCCATAATCTGTTTGGAGTTCGAACGTATACACGAACGCAGCATGAACGAAAACAGTGAACCTTGTTTATTCTGAATTTCACCTTCCGATGTCCGTTTTCCGTGACCTCCGTGACTTAAAAGGTAGTGTCTCCAAATGAGACTCATCATAGAGACTTATGTGCAAAAATGCAGTGCCTACAGTCGCCCCCACTTTGATGGGACTTGTGTAATGTGTAACAGTGACAATCCTATCAAAGTTATGCAATGCATTTTCACTTACCTGGTTCGCCAGCTGCCACTTGACTTACCATGTGTTGAGTTGAGTTGATTTGGTGGTGAGGTGCTGCGACCCCTGGTTCATTCCCGAACCGTGCTCCATTTTTAGAGCGCCATTTTCGGCATCTTTTGTCTGTGTGCTCCATTTTGGAGCGCCATTTCCGGCATTTGCTGTGTGTGTTCCATTTTGGAACGCCATTTTTGGCCTTTGCTTTATGTGCTCCATTTTGGAACGCCATTTTCGGCATCTGTTGTGAGTGCTCCATTTTGGAGTGCCATTTTTCGGCATCTGTTGTGGTAGCGGTCCATTTCCGAACCGTGCTGTGCGAGAATGTGGCTAATTTTTTAACCGTTATTTGATGAGATGGTCTTTGCCACTACAAACTTGCGAACACAAAACAAACATCGCATGTATGTGATATGTATACATGTATGCATGTATATGTATCATATTCCAATGGGTTAGGCCTTCCTTGGTCCATTTCCGAACCGTGCTCCATTTTCAGAGTGCCATTTTCAGCGAGATGAGATGATGGTCCATTTCGAACCGTGCTCCATTTTCGGAGTGCCCTTTTCGGCGAGATGTGATAATGGTCCATTTTCGAACCGGGACTAATATGAGAGTGGTCCATTTCCGAACCGTTGCAGCTGAGAGATAGTCCATTTCCGAACCGTTGCTGGTATGAGAGTGGTCCATTCCTGAGCCGATCTCCATTCCCGGAGTGCCATTCTCGGCGTGCTTATTCCCGAGCTGTCCATTCTGACCGGCGTAAACACACACGTATAACGCAAGCGCACGTATCGTTCAAGTAGTATAAAAATATCGATCTCACGAGGACTTAATATCTAATCTATTAATTTTATGAAGTCAAATGATTACTGGTATCTAACAGGTTGTTTGATTGATTTGAAATGGTGACGATTCTAAATTTAAAAACAAGTAAATAAAATTGTTCGAAAGTAGGTTTTAAAAAACTATCTAGGGTTGTGATTTCTTCCAATATCATTTTAAAGATGAAGTGGTTATTTTATGTTTGTGTAATAAATCGGTTTACTAACCTGAAATACTAAATTATGCAAAAGCCTCTGTCGATGGTCAGACGCAAATACCCAGTTTAACCCAATTGAACCATATGTCTATGTCAACCAAATTATCTGGATTCATTAAGTTTAAGTTCCAATTATGGCTACCCCCGCCCGACAGGTATATGTCTATCCTGTAAGGAAATCTATTAAAGGGTTATATATCCTCAAGGAAGATCGTGGGCTATTAAGTCTAAGGCTGAAACCTAAAATCCCTATGTTTAGTTCATTTTAGATTTACCACATCAATCTTATTGATGATCAGACAACAAGAAGCATTAAGCTTAAGACTTAATAAGTAAACCTTTATATTACCCAAGCTATAATCTAACCCTTATAAAACGGTGATATTGGATTTCATCACAACCCCAGATAACTAATTTAGTTACAACACATAACTAGGGCTAGTAAAAACTTGAAAATAAAAGACATAAAGTAAAAATGCGGTAAAGTAAATACTGAAAAGTAAATTACAATAAAATAAAATGCTAAGGTAAAAGGAATTACTTTTACTACTACTAATTTAGATATCTCCCATAAAATAATATATAAACTTGTGATTCTTTTTCCAACCAGCCATATAGGCGGTAACCTGATTAAGTCAAATTAAGTCCAACCAGCCATAAAGGCGGAACCAAAATTAAATTACCAACCGACCAATCTGGCGGTATCCTTTATTAGTCAGGTTTAAATCAGATTAAAATGAATTACCAACCGACCAATCTGGCGGTATCCTTTTTAAGTCAATATTTTAAATAATGAATATATTATTTTTAAGGGAAATTAATCTAAATAGTAACAGTAAAAGAATTACCTTTCACCCTAGCTGGGGGAGTTACCTCCTCATGGTAAATAATAAAAACTGTAAAAAGTAAAAAGTAAAAATTAAATTACTATATTATCAAAACGTAATTAAAATTAATTACAAAACTAAAAACTAAAAAAACTAAAAATTAAAAGAAAGTAGAGAGAGAAACTCTCTCTTTAGAAAGATTATAAGAGAGAGAGTGGTGCACTGAATTCTGAAATCTCGAGCTCAATTTATAGGCGCGGATAAGCTTCCAGCGTCGCGACGCCAAGGCCTCTGGCGTCGCTACGCCAGCTTCTGTCGACGTGGCACGCTCTGGTTCGCTGGTTTGAAGATTCTGGATAAGCTGATAAGGTGACACGTGGCACGGTGGTTGGGCTTCAATTATTGTGACACGTGGCGGCTTCTGATTGGTCGCTGAGATTCTTATCCGCCACGTGTCAGATAAGGATTAGATACTCAATTATTGATGCTGATGTGGCGATGACATGGCGGTGACGTGGCGACACGTGGGAAAGAGACTTTCGGCACCGTAGAATTGCGACACGTGTCACTTCCTGATTGGCTGATGATGACGTGGCGGTGAGGTGTCAATGTTGACTTGTTGACTTGCTGACGTGGCTGATGACATGGAATGACACGTGGAACACGTGGCGATGATGACTGTCGGCACCGTAGGATGCTGACACGTGGCACGGCGCATGTTAGCCGACCGGCTGTGATGGTGACACGTGTCACGGCGCATTTTAGCAAAGTCAAACTTTTCTCAGATTCTGATTTGTGGACCCGGCGCACGTTAGCACTGTTCGGCGCATTTTAGACGTCGCGACGCTGAAGGCTTGGCGTCGTGACGCGGACAATTTACAAAAATACATTTTTTGTCCAATTTTCACTGTTTTGACCCAAATCACCTCCAGAATGTTCTGAAACTTTATTTATCTACAAAATAATACAAAACCCATCAAAATATTCACAAAACTCAAGAAATTATATAAAATATTATGTTAATGAGTGGGAAATAGTGATAGAAATACCACTCATCACACCTCCAAACCTAACATTTTGCTAGTCCTCGAGCAAAATACAAAATAAAATAACATAACATAAATTTAACTAAGCCACTTTCGTAGGGATCACGGTTGCATTTAGCGTATGCAACAAGCCTTTAAACCCCTAGGTGTCCCTAGTGGACGAGTTGTAGTCTCGTGAGGGTTTACAGCAATGATACCCACAAATATTTTACAAAAGTAAAAAGGTAATAAAACTAATGCACACAAAAGCAAAAAGACAAGCGAAAAGAGAATAAAGATGTTAGTGACTAATCAGGTGAAACTTCTACTCCAAGTTACTAGTTGTTTTGTTTATTCTAAATTACCGAATAAGTAAATTCTCTGATTATTTTTACCATTCTTCATATACATAGCCAACAAAATATTAAAAAACTTATTTTTGCCCACAGCAGTCATAAGTGCAGTTGATAAGAGAGTAATATTTTTGTCCTAAAGTTCTATCAGATTTCACACCTTTTTGTAGCAATGGAATAATTTTTTTTTTTCATTTTTCTGATTTTTTCTTCTTGATTTTTTTTATTATTTATATATAATATCTTCCTCTATGTAACGAGTGTTGGGTCGGTGGCTCCCAAACCAGTTGGCTTTAGGGCACCAGGTGTTAAGACACCCCTACGGACTTAATTACTCAGACTTCAGATATATATATTTTTGCAGCATCTTCGATCCATGTAACGAGCTTTGGGCCAGTGACTCCCAAACCAGTTGGTTTTAGGGCACTAGGTGTTAAAATACCCTTACAGACTTAATAACTCGGATCTCAGACGTTTATTTTTTATTTTTTTTTATTTTTTTACTCCATTGCTTTTTGAGATGTTTCCTCCAATTAAACTAGAGCACTGAATATTACAAACTTTTCAATTTTAGCTCATGTCTGTATGTTACTATATATGCTGATAATATCTGTCAATTGAGCATATGAAGATTCCTTTTAGTCAGTTTTATGGAGAATTTACAAATTAAATAATTCAAAATAAAATAAAAAAAAATTAACTTGTTTCGAAATAGGTTTGAGATACGTCTCAAGAGTGGAAACTCCTTACTCAGCTATCTTTTACCAATTTCACATTTTTAGTCAAAATAAAAACACAAATATTTTTGTAATTTTTGAAACTTTTTCAATTTTTTGGACTAAAAATAAAAATAACATACAAACTAAAAACAAGGTACTAATCAACTATTTCCTCCCCCAAACCTAAATGAGACATTGTCCCCAATGTCTTAAACAGTAAAAGGAGAGTTAAGAAGGTCGTACCTGGTTAGCTGAAATCTACAGGAAATTAAAGGTTAAGATCCAGATTAATTCGACGCCTCTTACCATGATCGTCCTCGGACCAGTTTATCTTTGAAAGGATAGGGTCAACTTGTGGTTCATAGGCTATGAGTTGGTCTATTAGATCCGGAGCAGTTCTGGCAGTGAAGAGGAGTTCTTTCAAAGGTTTCGACACGAACCCATTTCTCCGAGCATCATCAAGAAACACACAAAGAAAATCATAAAATCCATCAACGTTAAACAGCCCAAGCGGTTTCTGGTGTATGTTCAGGTTCGCCCAAGATAGTACTATAAAAATTTCCTCCAGTGTACCCAAGCCACCTGGCAAAGCGATAAAAGCATCAGCACGGTTAATCATTTCTACCAATCGTTCAGACATACCTGGCACGATCAGTTCCTCTCCGTTTGATGATCCAATCAGATTTGCCTCTGCCAAGGGTTTTGGATGATTCTTAAAACGTTACTACCTCACTCCTGTACGGCTTTTGAAACGATCCCCATAAGTCCAAGATTGCCTCTGCCATATATTAAGTGCATATTCCTTGCAGCTAAGACTCGACCCAATTCCTGTGCTGCTTCTATGTATTGTGGTTTAGTACCAACACTACTACCGCAAATACAACAAATATTTTCAACTCGTCTACTTGAAGTGGCTTCCATGTTTTTATGTATTTCTTTCTCAAATCAGGATGCCTTCAAAAGTGCATTGACGAGCTGAATTTATAGTACCTGAAAAGGGTGAGTAAAAATATCACAAGTATCTTCCAAAGGACGATTAGTAACAAAATAGTAAAATAGATCGTGATATGGTCAAAAAGGTCTGGATCCTGTCAGAGAAAATAAAAGAAAACAACAAAACAAATCAAAATTATTAGGAAAAGACAAATAGATATAATATGTACAAGAATTATAGCTTGATTAACGTCTATGCGTCAAGGACAAGTTTCCCATCCAATTTTCTTATAAATTGGCAAACATGGTCTTTTTGAGTCAGATTCCCAAGACTTAACTGTTGTCTTTCTTTTTGAAATTGTGTATGTAATCTGCGAAAGGCTATGTGAACATATCCACTGGGATGCGTCTCAAGAGTCGAAGATATATCATCTAAAGACTCCTTACTCAAGCCATCCCTAATGAATTAATTTTGTCTTCGCGATTATCAGACATCATTCCTAAAGAACGACAACGATGTTGCAATTAATCGTGCACATTTGAAACAAACACCCATTTGCTTAGCTCTACGTTTTCTTTTGCATAGGTTTCTGTGCTTCTTCCAAAACCAGGCAGATGTGAAATAAAAGAGTCAGAAGACTCACCTGCCAATCGGACTCGTGCTTCAATTACCCAACGAATGTCATTAGGAATACCTTTGATCATCAGTAGTCTCATCCGTTCTAAGCGAGCTTTGTAGACTTTCATCAGAGATTTTTAAGGGAGAGAAGGAAATTGCTTGTGAAGATTTGTGAGAGCTTCTTCCATCGTGAAATGACTAAACCTGCAAAAATTAAACACACAAAAATAAAACACACCAGATCACAATATATACACAAATTGCATGGGTTGCCTCCCTGCGAGCGCTAAGTTTAAAGTCGTTAGCCAGACTTGGCTTCTCGAACGTTAAGCTGGATCTGAAAGTGTAACACTTTCTTTTTGTCGCTCAAATGATTCTCCCCAGTAATGCTTGACACGCTTGTTTTTAACCTTGAAAGTTTTGTTAGCGTCAGGATCATGTATCTCAACGGCTCTATTTGGTAAAACTTTGGTGATCACAAATGGACCTGACCACCGTGATTTTGGCTTCCATGGGAAGAATTTCACCCTTGATTTGTTTAACAGTACCTTTTGCCCTGGTTCCAGTTGTATGCGCACTAACTTCTCATCATGTCTTTTCTTGCCCTTTTCTTTGTACAATTTGGCATCATCAAAAGGCTGATTGTGAAATTCCTCCAATTTGTTGAGCTGGTGGAAATTTTTCTCTTATGTTGCTTGTAGAGCAAGAATTAGCTCTTTCAGTGCAAAAGATGATTTATCTTTAGGCTCCACAGGCAATTGACATGTTTTAAGTTTGTCAGTAGAACTTTGTCTTTCATCAGAGTTCTGAATTGTACTGTGTATCACATCGAGTTTGAAACATTCCTCCTTCTTTTCATCATCTGGGAAATTCATGGCCTTGAAAACATTGAATGTTACTTCTTGGTCATGTACCCTCATGGTTAGTTCTCATTTTTGTACATCAATAATGGTTCGGCCTGTAGCCAAGAACGGTCTTCCGAGGATGATTGGCACGTCTGCGTCTTCCTCCATATCAAGGACAATAAAATCTGCTGGGAAAATGAATTTGTCAACCTTGACCAGCACATCCTCAACTACGCCTCTTGGAAATACGACCGTTCTATCAGCAAGTTGCAGTGAGACTGAAGTTGGCATTGTTTCTCCAATCTGTAATTTCCTGAAAATAGAAAAATGCATCAAGTTAACACTAGCACCTAAATCACATAAAGCCTTACCAAAGTTATGTTCTCCTATGACGCAAGGAACAGTGAAACTGCCAGGATCTTTCAACTTCGGGGGAAGTTTCCTCTGAATGATAGCACTGCATTCTTCTTCTGATAATGCTACTGTCTCGTAATCTCCCAATCTCCGCTTTCGTGAAAGAATATCTTTCATGAATTTGGCATAGGTAGGCATTTGTTCCAACGCTTCTGCAAATGGAATGTTGATATGCAGCTTTTTGAAGATTTCCAGGAACCGATAAAATTGCTTGTCAATTTGTTCTTCTGAAGACGTTGAGGAAAAGGTGGAGGTGGAGTTATGTTCTTTTTCCTTTGCTTCTTTTTCCTCCATCTGTTGCTTTGTTTCGTTTGGAACTTCATCAGCAGTTGAATTGACTCTAACATCTTTGTTGATTTCAGTAACCGTTTTAACATGATGGCATGACATTGCTCATTCCCCATGTTTCTTGGATTTGGCTCTGTGTTGCTAGGAAGGGTACCTGGCGGTCTGTAACTCTGAGCATTTTCCAGTTGTCCAATTTGATTCTCTAATGCTTTAATAGAGGCAGATTGACTTTGAATTAATGCTGCTTGGGATTGAAATATAGCATCATATCTTGCTGCGTGAGAGTCGTGTTTTGCTTCTAACTTTTTCAAGTGGGTTAACACTTCTGTTATTCCTGGTTCATTTGCCTGCTCCTGGCTTTTGTTCTATTGCTGAATTCAGGTGGTGGATAGTTTTGCTGTTGACCTGAATTGTTGCTCCATGAAAAATTAGGATGATTCCTCCACCCTGGGTTGTAGGTGTTGGAATATGGATTGTTCCCTTGTCTGTTGAAATTGTTGACATAATTCACCGTCTCTTCATGTTGGTTCGACTCTGGTGCTCCTCCATATGGTGAACTTGTGGTTCCAGCGATGTTCACAACTTGCGTGCTAAGTGTTTCTAGACATTTGCATATCTGATCCAGCCTGGTATTCACTGCTGTGTTTGCTCCAACTTCATAAATTCCTGCAATTCTTTGGATCATGCTCCTTTCTGTTGGCCACAAGGAATTGTTGTTGGTCATTTCTTCGATTAGGTCTCAGGCTTGATCTTCTCCTTTTGCCATTAAAGCTCCTCAGCAGCAGCATCGATTGTGGTTCTCATTATTCCAGAAAGCCCATTATAGAATGTTTGGACTTGAAGCCATTTTGGAACCTCATGGTGAGGACATTTCCGGAGTAAATCTTTGTACCTTTCCCAAGCTTCGCAAAGGGATTCTGAATCTTGTTGTACAAATGATGTGATGTCATTCCTCAGCTTTCCGGTTCTGGCTGGTGGAAAGTACTTTGCAAGAAATTTGGTGGCTAACGTGTTCCAAGTTGTGATGGAACCTGCTGGTAGTGAATGTAGCCAAGCTTTAGCTCTGTCTTTCAGGGAATATGGAAAAACTCGCAGTCTCATTGCTTCTTCTGATGCTCTGTTGTAGTTGAAAGTACCGCAAACTTCTAGGAAGTTACTGATGTGGGCATTAGGATCTTCAGTTGCATCCCCCCCGAACTGAACTGACTGCTGAATCATCTGAATACATGTTTTGATGTCACACACATTTGCTGGTAAGGGAGGAAGTACAATACAGGAAATAAGTCTGTCAACCACCGGAATGGTTCTGTCTCGAATGGGAATTGGTGGTGCAACCTCCAACGGTTCAGGTTCCATGTTGACTAAAGCTTCTTGGCCTTCTCGCCTTTCCCTTCTCAACTGTCTGATGGTTCTTTCAATTTCTGGGTCAAGCGATCGGAGTTCAAAGCTTCTGGTTCGTCTCATGTAGTTTCTGAGAACCTGAAACACAAGAAAACAAAACAATAAGTAAAAAGAAATTAGATACAAGTAACGTATCTAACCCCTAAATTAATAGTGAAAGATAAATAAGTCCCCGGCAACAGTGCCAAAAACTTGACCGGCGTAAACACACACGTATAACGCAAGCGCACGTATCGTTCAAGTAGTATAAAAATATCGATCCCACGAGGACTTAATATCTAATCTATTAATTTTATGAAGTCAAATGATTACTAGTATCTAACAGGTTGTTTGATTGATTTGAAATGGTGATGATTCTAAATTTAAAAACAAGTAAATAAAATTGTTCGAAAGTAGGTTTTAAAAAAATATCTAGGGTTGTTATTTCTTCCAATATCATTTTAAAGATGAAGTGGTTATTTTATGCTTGTGTAATAAATCGGTTTACTAACCTGGAACACTAAATTATGCAAAAGCCTCTGTCGATGGTCAGACGCAAATACCCAGTTTAACACAATTGAACCATATGTCTATGTCAACCAAATTATCTGGATTCATTAAGTTTAAGTTCCAATTATGGCTACCCCCGCCCGACAGGTATATGTCTATCCTGTAAGGAAATCTATTAAAGGGTTATCTATCCTCAAGGAAGATCGTGGGCTATTAAGTCTAAGGCTGAAACCTAAAATCCCTATGTCTAGTTCATTTTAGATTTACCACATCAATCTTATTGGTGATCAGACAACAAGAATCATTAAGCTTAAGACTTAATAAGTAAACCTTTATATTACCCAAGCTATAATCTAACCCTTATAAAACGGTGATATTGGATTTCATCACAAACCCAGATAACTAATTTAGTTACAACACGTAACTAGGGCTAGTAAAAACTTGAAAATAAAAGACATAAAGTAAAAATGCGGTAAAGTAAATACTGAAAAGTAAATTACAATAAAATAAAATGCTGAGGTAAAAGGAATTACTTTTACTACTACTAATTTAGATATCTCCCATAAAATAATATATAAACTTGTGATTCTTTTTCCAACCAGCCATATAGGCGGTAACCTGATTAAGTCAAATTAAGTCCAACCAGCTATAAAGGCGGAACCAAAATTAAATTACCAACCGACCAATCTGGCGGTATCCTTTATTAGTCAGGTTTAAATCAGATTAAAATGAATTACCAACCGACCAATCTGGCGGTATCCTTTTTAAGTCAATATTTTAAATAATGAATATATTATTTTTAAGGGAGATTAATCTAAATAGTAACAGTAAAAGAATTGCCTTTCACCCTAGCTGGGGGAGTTACCTCCTCATGGTAAATAATAAAAACTGTAAAAAGTAAAAAGTAAAAATTAAATTACTATATTAACAAAACGTAATTAAAATTAATTACAAAACTAAAAACTAAAAAAACTAAAAATAAAAGAAAGTAGAGAGAAAAACTCTCTCTTTAGAAAGATTATAAGAGAGAGAGTGGTGCACTGAATTCTGAAATCTCGAGCTCAATTTATAGGCGCGGATAAGCTTCCAGCGTCGCGACGCCAAGGCCTCTGGCGTCGCTACGCCAGATTCTGTCGACGTGGCACGCTCTGGTTCGCTGGTTTGAAGATTCTGGATAAGCTGATAAGGTGACACGTGGCGCGGTGGTTGGGCTTCAATTATTGTGACATGTGGCAGCTTCTGATTGGTCGCTGAGATTCTTATCCGCCACGTGTCAGATAAGGATTAGCTACTCAATTATTGATGCTGATGTGGCGATGACGTGGCGGTGATGTGGCGACACGTGGGAAAGAGACTGTCGGCACCGTAGAATTGCGACACGTGTCACTTCCTGATTGGCTGATGATGACGTGGCGGTGAGGTGTCAATGTTGACTTGTTGACTTGCTGACGTGGCTGATGACATGGAATGACACGTGGAACACGTGGCGATGATGACTGTCGGCACCGTAGGATGCTGACACGTGGCACGATGCATGTTAGCCGATCGGCTGTGATGGTGACACGTGTCACGTCGCATTTTAGCAAAGTCAAACTTTTCTCAGATTATGATTTGTGGACCAGGCGCACGTTAGCACTGTTCGGCGCATTTTAGACGTCGCGACGCTGAAGGCTTGGCGTCGCGACGCGGACAATTTACAAAAATACCCTTTTTGTCCAATTTTCACTGTTTTGACCCAAATCACCTCCAGAATGTCCTGAAACTTTATTTATCTACAAAATAATACAAAACACATCAAAATATTCACAACACTCAAGAACTATACAAAATATTAGGTTAAATGAGTGGGAAATATTGATAGAAATACCACTCATCACATTCCCGGACCTAATCTCCATTCTCGGAGTGCCATTCTCGGCTGAACTGTTCTGATGTCTCCATTCCCGGAGTGTTCATTCTCAAACTCTGATTGCCATTATCGGCTTGTTCCTTCTTGAACTCCGCTCCGTTCTCGGATTCTGCTCCATTCTCGGATTGTTAATTCTCGAACTGTGCTCCATTCTCGGAGTGCCATTCTCGGCTTATTCATTCTTAAACTGCTGATATGGGCCTCGATCCTGGGATTCATTCCCGGATTCATTCCAAAACTCTGACGATGTGGGCCTCGACCCTGGGACTCATCCCCAAACTGAAACTGATATGGGCCTCAACCTTGGGACTCATCCCCAAACTGAAACTGATATGGGCCTCAACCCTAGGACTTATCCCCAAACTGAAACTGATATGGGCCTCGCCCCCCAGACTGAAACTGATTCATTTCTGAAACTGACGACATTTTACTGTTGCTGCTTCTGATTGGCTTGTCTTTGCCGCTTTCTCTTTTTCTTCTTTGAAACCTGTGAATACAAAACAAGACAAAGATTGCATGTATATGACGTGTATGCATGTATGCATGAATGTGTTTCCTATTCCGTTGGGTTAGGTCTTCCGCCAATTCCTCCTCAGGCAAAGTACTACTTCAACCTTTCCACTTTAATCGGCTCGGTGAACTCATTCCCTTCCAAGTCTGATAGTCTCACTGCCCCATTTCTCAATTTCTGAATGATCACCATATCTTTTCTGCTTGCTGCTTTCGGGAATTCCCCGTGTTCTAAACATCACTGAATTTCATAGTACCAAGGTTGAATGCTTTTCTCAAATATACTCATGTTGCCAGTTGAAAGGAAGAGATTCATGCAAGTAAGCAAAACGAACGTCTTTATTATTATTAAGAAGAGGTTCGAACGAAGAGACAACATCAATGTCTTTATTAAAAATGCAGGATCAAATAAACTAGGAGGAATAACTTCATCATTCGCAGCATTGCCTTCTTCATTGGCCTATGGTTCTCCACCGTTGTCATCCCCTATTCCTATGAATGAAGCTGAGTGGTTGAGAGTTTGGAGGACAAGGGTTTCGGGTAGGCCAGAGTTGATCATGTAGTTGGGTAGGGGATTTCTGTGTGCGTTGGGTTGTTCTCTTTCTGGGTCAGGTATTTTATGGGAGTCAATGAGGTTTTGGATCTCGTGCCTAAGGCAGGTGCAGCTATCAGTTTCGTGACCCCTTCTCCGATAGAAGTGACAATACATGCTTAGGTCAAGGTTGGGTGGTACAGGGTTTGGAATTGGTTTAGCCTCTAAGGGTTCCAGAAGTCCTTGCGCCTTTAGCTTTTCGAACACCTTTGACATAGGTCTACCAAGATTGGAGAATCGCCTATTTCTGACGGTAGCGACCTCGGCCGTAGTGGGCTTGGTCTCAGAATGCCCCCCAAAAGTTCTTTTATTATGGCCATAAAACTTTCTATTTTCAGCCTCTTCTTCTTCAATATCCATAACCGTCTCCCTCAATTGTCGGAAATCCGTAATCATCGAAGTCATCCTCCGCAGCTTACCATAAATGGATGGCTTAGTACCCTTGATGATCATTTTGATCTGGTCTTTCTCAGAGGGCCGAGTCTGCATCTTCAGAAGCTGGCTTCTCCAGCGGTCTACATACTCCTTGAAGCTTTCTTCCTGCTTCTGCTTAGTGTTATCCAAATCACGGAGTGACAGGTCAATCTCTAAGTCTGTAACATACTGCTTCAGAAAAACATCAGCTAGTTCCCTCCAATCTTCTTTAACCTTCTTCTCAAGGCTATGATACCAAACCACAGGTGCCCCCTCGAGTGACATCCCAAACATCTTTTGGACTTGGCGCGGTGATAGGCCCACTAAACTCATGACTGAGACATATTGCTGCAGATGGACTATCGGGTCTCCATTCCCATTAAACTTGGCCATGTCGGGCATTTTAAACTGAGCTGGCAGCTATTCTCTGAAGGTCATTGCCTCATAATCTAACAACTCTTCATGTTTACCCCTCATTTTGCGGGTAACTGTTTCAACCTGATCCCGAAGCTTCTGAAATTCTGCCTGAGACCCAATCATTTTGCCTATTGCATACTCTGTCATGTCATCATCAAAAGTGGGGATATCATCCCCCAACCCATTCGGAGGCTCCTCGCGCCTCACATTCTCAGTATTTCCCCCAGCACGGGGTACGACCATATTTTCCATGGCAGTGGTCAAGGCTTGTAACTGTTCGGTAATCTTGGCGAAACCATTTTCCAACTGATCTATATGGGATACCTCGTTATCAGATGTACTCATATCTGTTACCGGTCTTTTGGTGAGTCTTCCCTCTTCCTTAACCCAACGGGAAACTATGATGGCTTTCAGAACACAAGGGTTAACATGATGTATGTATGCATGGGGTGCATGAGATGCATGTAACATATATAACATACTAAATCAACTAAAATTTTCAAACAAATCGGTCTGTTATCATCTTAGAAGCTTTTGGGCTAACTGTCATAGGAGTGAACTCGTCCTAGTTTAAATGGCCCAACGAGTTCAAATCTCATGGCAAGGAGCCCAACTAAATCCAAATGGTAATGTTCCGAAAACAAACACAAAATGGCCCATCGACATTTAGAAGCCTTTGGCCCAATCGTCATAAGGTACGTTCTTGTCCCAGTTTAAATGGCCCAACAAGCCCATATCTCATGACAAAAGGTCCGAATGGATCCAAATGACAATGTTCCCAAACACAAGCATACAAGAAAGATAATGCAAACATAAAACAATAATTTCTACAGAATGGCCCATCAACATTTCAGAAGCTTTGGGCCTAATGGTCATAAGGTACGAACTCGCCCCAGTTTAAATGGCCCAGCAAGTTCGCATTTCTGACAATAGTCCAACTGCATCCAAATGAGGATGGTCCACAAGCACATACTCAAGGAAATAATTGTTACTTTAACCATACAATCCCGGTCTATGGTTGGGTTCGCAATAGTGTAGACAAAGGCTCTCATCGGCGAAGGATGGCCCACAACTAGGTCTCCCCAATCAAGGGTTCGAGCAACCAAGTGAGCGCACCCTTTTTTATACACTAAGGTATGTGCCAATGAGCTATGGTGTGTGACAGACTGTCAAATGGATTTCCCGTTATAGATTCCCCAGAGGGAAGGTGGAGCGAGGCTCACTTAAATACCCAAGCCTCTTAGGCTCTTATCGCTTGGTGTCAGGAATAAACAACGAGTCCTCCAAATTAGTCCATCACAATAGACTACGAGCATATGGCAATCTAGGTGCCTTCACAGCTTTTCCTTCTAGAAAGGTAGTGAGTGAAGGAAGACACCAAACCATTACCTAGCCTCAAAATGCCTTTGATTAAACCCCCATTTCATCCACTATAGACACGGTCAATTAGAACATAAATCCAAACATTACAAGACAATATTTCGGGGCCGATTCTCTATCCCCAGTGGAGTCGCCAGACTGTGGGACACAGGAATCTGGACGACGCATGCTGTCCCGGGCTCGCGGCCCGGTCGGGAGTACGGAGTAGCCACGGGGGACTAAACCGGAGAATAATGGAGTCGTCACCCGGTGTGAACCGGGAAAATGAGATTTAAGGCCGCACTCACCCCTCGCAAGGGAAGACCTCAAATCGTTGGGTTCAGAATGGTCCCTTACTCATGCCACTTGTAATGAAAGGATTTATATAATAATTTAATCAGGCTTAAGCAGCACTTATTTCCAAGAGTATCATGCTTCTAAATTCACATGTACAAAATAAAACTTACACATATATTTCACATCTAAGATTGCATGCTTGGAAGTACATCAAAGGAGCGACAAACATACAACTTCATTGGCATATTATATTCAAGAAAACACAAGCACACATACTAACCACACAAGCATACATGTGAGCACCTCCTCAAGTGGTACGTGGAATTGTATCCCAAGTATAGACCGTACTACCGTCCATTCGGAATCGGCTACGGAATTTATGTCTGGGTTTCCATCCGATATACACAAGAAATAATACCAAATGTTATCATGACATAGGTATATGAATTGTAATATATTAAACACATTGTATTCATACATGTGGGGATAGCTACTAGGAAAACTTTGTATGAAATCTGATGAAAATGACTCAGTTCAGTGGGTGCGCGTTCGCGTAGCGTTTGAAAACGCGTTCGAATGGTAAACAGAAGGTTCGCGTTCGTGTAGCGTTCGAGAACGCGTTCAAACGGAACCAGACCTGATGCATGAAGAGACTAAGAAAGTGCGTGTGCATTCGCGTAGCGTTCGAGAACGCATTCGAACGGTAAACAGAAGGTTCGCGTTCGTATAGCGTTCGATAACGCGTTCGAACGGAACCATACCTGATGCATGATGAGACTAAGAAAGTGCGTGTGCGTTCGCGTAGCGTTCGAGAACGCGTTCGAATGGTAAACAGAAGGTTCGCGTTCGTGTAGCGTTCGAGAACGCGTTCGAACAGAACCAGACCTGATGCATGCAACACAAAGAATAAAGACAACAATGTCAAGCTCAGTATGTCCGATTAAACGTATCTTGCATTCAACCAAACACACATCAACCGGCGTGGCAAAGCATCGTGGTAAAAGGGCTTTAACCCCTCCCCATAGGGGATCTTTCATTGCACTTACTAAGCCCATGCACTCGATTGAATCATTCATACAAAGAATTAAAAGCAATAATATCAAACTTAGTATGCCCGATTGAACGTATCTTGCCTTCAACCGAACACACATCAACCGGCGCGGCGAAGCATCGTGGTAAAAGGGCTTTAACCCCTCCCCATAGGGGATCTTTCATTCCACTTACTAAGCCCATGCGCTCGATTGAATCATACGTAAATAAGCAACATGCAGAATTCAAGTGACGAACAATAAATAAATAAATCAAAGCAACATGAAACAAAAGAATGTGTCGTTTACTCAAGCGGTACGTGGAGTTGTATCCCAAGTACAGACCGCACTACCGTCCATTCGGATTCGGCTACGGAATTTACGTCTGGGTTTCCATCCTATATACCACAAGAGACGACACTCTTTCATTCATCCAATACCCACAACACGCATCATACACACACAAGATTCAACAAATAATTAAAATACAGTCAAAATAAATAACAAAAATCGAATAAAGATGAGTGTGGAAAGTACCCTCAGGTCTAACCTTTTAAGTCGTCTTCGGACTTGCGTTTCGCGGAGATCGGAAGGGGTAAAAGCTCATTATTCTTCTGGTTCACTGGTTCAGCGTCTTAGCTCACTGTTTTACTGCTTTGCTCGCCGTCTGGTCTCCATTCTGCTGCTGTTCGGTCTCTGCTTTGCTACTCACTGTTCAGGTCACCTGTTTTGACGTTTCAACGAACTGTTTCAAGTGTTTTTCGTGGTTTTTTTAGTGTACTTTGGTGTGGTTATTTCAAGGGTTATAAGTGCAGTTTATGTTACTGTTTTAAGGGATTTTAGGGACTTTTTTGGGAGTGGTTTGGGCTGCTGTCCAGGCGTGTTTCAAGGGCTGTTTGGGGTGTGTGTGGGCTGCTGTTTGGAGGTATATTTTCGGTGATGGAGGGCTGCTGTATGGGGGAGATTTTCGGTTATGGAGTGGAGGAGATGAAGGGAATTGTTTATGTTCTTCTTGTTGCTATTGCCGTGAGTGGCTAAGGCTCTTTGTGTTGTGATTTTTGTGTGAGTTATCTGTATGAGCTAGAGGCTGCATGTCTTGGTTAGAGGTTGTTTATATAGAGAATGGCTAGGGCTCTACCTTGTCTCACAATGAAAGGATTTTGGCATTAAATAGAGGATATAATTTGGTGTTAGACAAGGAAAGCAATGAATTTGATGGAGACAAGATTGGCTTAGATTAGGAAGGTTGAATATTTGATTGTCTTGGTTTAGGAATACAATTTGTTAGATTAGGAAGTCAATATTTTTAATTGGTTATGATTGATTTTAATTAGGCATGACATCTTTTTAATTTGGTATGTGATTTTTAGATTTGTTTTGATTTCACCATGTGTTAAATATGTGTTTTAAGTGGGCTTGGGCGTGTGGGCCAAGGCTTGGGCGAATTGAGCTTAATGTGAGGCTAGCAGCAAAACCAGAATTACCGACACCGTTCGAACGCCTCCTCGGACGCGGCACGAACGCCCGCAATCTGTTTGGAGTTCGAACGTATACACGAACGCAGCACGAACGAAAACAGTGAACCTTGTTTATTCTGAATTTCCCCTTTCGATGTCCATTTTCCGTGACCTCCGTGACTTAAAAGGTAGTGTCTCCAAATGAGACTCATCATAAAGACTTATGTGCAAAAATGCAGTGCCTACAGTTGTGTGTGGTGGGACTGGCTAGTGGAGTAAGGGGTTGTGACAAGAGTGCATGTGGTGAAGGAGCTCGGCGAGTGTGTGGTGGGGGGTTTAGGCGTGCGTCTATGAGGAAACTAATTGACAGTGTTTCTGTATTGTCAACAATTTCACTTATTTTTTCGACGCTAATAAACCATTTAGCATCGAATTTTGATTTCGACACTAAAAGGTATACCTTTAGCGTCGAAAACTCTTTCGACGCTAAATGGTAAAGGGTCAACCATTTAGTGTCGAATTTAAATTTCGATACTAAAGGTCTTCACTTTTGCGTCGAAATTAGATTCGACACTAAAATGTCATACTTTTATTGTCGAAATAGTTTTTTCGACGCTAAAGGATTTATTAGCGTCAAAAAAATTTAAATTTGATGTTAATGGGTTGATCCTTTAGCGTCAGAAGAGTTTTTCAACGCTAAAGGGTAGAACATTTAGCATCGAATTCGACGTTAATGATAGATCTTTAGCATCGAATTTTAAATTTAAAATTTTCAATTTCTCGCCTAATAAAATAGATTTAAAATTGTTGACATTTAGCGACGAATTTTCGACGCTAAAAGTCAAAAATTTTGACGCTAAAGATCAAAATTTTAAAGGAAATAATTCTCTCTATTTGAGGACCTTTAGCGACGAAATAGGCTTCATCGCTAAAGTTTATTTTTTTCCTATAAATTCATTTGCTCTTTCATTTCTCTTATTATCACTTTATTTCTCTCATACTCGTATTTCCTCTCTAAAAAATTTTTTTCCTTAAGGATTTTGTTTCATTTTTTGTTAACATTCTATATATATATATATATTTGTAGGGGAATATGAAGATGAAGAAATGATGGAAATGAAGATGATGAAGAAATGAAAAACAAATGAAAATAAAGATGAAGAATATGAAAGTGAAGATGAAGAAAATATATAGAAAATTGTAGTTTATTATTTTATGTTTTTGTTGTGATAAATTTTGTAATTTTATTTTTATATCAATAAAGATATCATTGTTATAATTTTTTATAACAAATTTGTAATGATGTTTTTATATTTTCTAAAAATTTAATTACTTTGGTAATGAAATTTAGTTTGAAATTAATTTATAATATCAATTTTGTTATAATTAATTTTTAAAACTAATTATAACAAATTTTTTTATTTTATTTTTACTATTTTCACCTTTAGTATCGAAATAATTCGTCACTAAAGGTCTTCTGTGTCGAAATAAAATTTTGACGCGCAAGCTTGGTCGAGGAAGGTAAATTTAGCGTCAAAACCGATTTCGTATCTAAAAGTATTTACTTTCATTTTCGACGCTAAATATAAGTACTTTTAGGAACAAAATATTTTGTTGTTTATTTTTTTGCGTACTTAATTAGATTTTTAGTTGGTTAGATTAATCAAACTCTTTTAATTAATTGTTTAGTTTTAGTAAAGTATGTCTAGTTTTAATAATTAGTAGGATCAATAGTAAGTCTCTGTGGGTTCGATATCTTTATACTACTTGAGCGATTCGTATGTTTACGTAACGTGTAAAATCGCAAACACTCTGAATCATTTTCCCATGCATTTTAAAATTCTCTTTTATCTTCCAGAGGCACGAGGATGAAAATAAAATAATTTTCAGTCACCCTTCATACTTTGTTTATCAGAATCCACTAAATAAATTAAGAAGTTAACAAAGAAAATTGATAAAAATAATAAATAAAAGTTAAAATCTAAATATATTCTGCTTGTGATAATATATCAGTTGGGTTCCTGCAAATTATGAACCATCAGTTAAGCCATTCTCAATGTCTCTTTCTCTTGACATATATGCCATTAATGATATCAAGAATCCATAATATATATCACAATAAAAGATCCTACGTATTACACAAGCTCCCACTACAAGTAGAGTTTAGGAAATGTCATAATATAATACAATTTCATGTTGGAATTCTTTTCAAAATCAATTTAAAATAACATATCATTCTGGTTTCTATAGCTAAAAGTTTAAACCAGACAAAATTTAAAAGCTTGGTTGTGTGATTGACCATTCAAAGTCTCCAATTGAATATAAATATCACAGCATCCATTAGTTGATTTGAGGTTTTAAAAGTCATAATTTATTCAGTGCCTGGTTTCATTTTCATCTAGACCAAAAAGATAACGGAACTGATTCACCAGAATCTATTAATGCTAAAGAGAATGGAACTGATTCACCAGAATCAATTGATCATATGAAATATTTTGGCACTAAGAACAGTGAGCAACCTGCAAATCTCCTCTTCATTATTCTGGCAAGTTAAAAGCTTTCGTTTATTATGGATATGACTAAACATGAATTATAATTTTATTTTCCTCGGAAACAATTAACAAACAAACAAGCAAAAACCTGTGATGGGGTTCAGCCATCTAGCTCAAATAAATAGTAGAAAAAATTATTTGTTTCTATTTAAAAAAAAAATTAATCACCTTGATACAAAATAAGCTCCAAAATGGGTGTGGTGTTATGACAGTTTTGTATCTCCTGTATAATTATTTATTCATCATCGATACTTGAATTTCTTCCAGTGTTCGACCTTTAGTCTCAGGTACCTTTTTCCAAATGAATAAAACTCCAAGCCCACAAATGACACCGTACATGAAGAATGTTCCTGAAATATAGTGTTATATAAAAACCTCTTACACTCAAGAATTAAGAGTTATCGAAGTCTTATATAAAGTCTATGCGTTTAACTCATACTCAAAAGCTAGCTTAGTTGAGGTTGCCAAATTCTTATTACTTAACACAATATCAATTCTCGACATTAATACAATATATATATATAGCCTAATGGCAATCCAATTTCTTATTTACTCATTTTTAAGCGGGATTCAAACCCCTAAATCTCTTATTTTCAACACGAGAGATTTTACCAACACAATAAGCTGAAAACTAGTGATTTCGTCGTAAAGAGGGATGTCCCAAACACTCTCCTAGACAAAGTTAAATAGTGAGAATGAGAGAAGGAATTGGAAAGTGGGAGAGTTATATTCACCTATTGAGCTCCAATCAAATAAAGAGTTGAAGGTGTAGGAAACAACCCAGGATCCAATCCAGCTAACAAGAATCACAAGGCTTCCAGCTGATCCTTTTATGTTTATAGGAAATATCTGATCAAATAATTATATAAAAAGGGAAAAAAAAACATCATTAAATTTGATTTACCCAAGTAATTAACTACTTACTTGTGTCTATCAAGAAAGATGAAAAATATAACACATCTTACCTCTGACATTATAATCCAGGGAATTCCTCCCAGGCCAAGTTGAAGAAACCCCAAATATCCCTAAATGGCAGAATCAGAAACAACAAATAAATAATACTCAGCTGTAGCGGAGCCACAAAGAGGAGAGTGGGGCAATCGCCCCTGCTTAATCTGAAAACTTGTTAAAATATTTCCTATAAATTAATGAAAATATGATTTATTAATGAGATAATTTTGATTTTTCTCCACTAAAATAAAAAATATTTACCATTTTTCATGAAAATCAAATTTTGCCCTCAGATTATCAATGTTATGACTATGCCACTGATACTCAAGATTCTTGCTACATATATATTGTCCCAAAATTGAATAAAATATATGCATACAAGTTAAAACAAGCTGAATTACCACTACTCCAATGAGGACCAAGATGCCAGAGATCTGTGTGCTGTAATTTAGTTCCTGTTTATGCAAGCAAGCAAAACAAAGAGTCATCACCAGCAAAAACAACACAGCCAAGCTTCAAAATCATAGCAATTTTACCCCGAAAAATGTTCAAACACCGAGGAGGGGTAGAGTGGAGATTACATCGTTAAGAGTGAGGTGGCAAAGGCCCAGAGAGGGATTGGATCTGACAGGGAGACCCGACCTCATAATACAAAGGATTAATCCCGAGAACATAACGTCTTGAGAATGAAGCAAGTTGTGATACAGACCTGATCACATGAAGAGCGTGGATTTGGTGTTTTCTGAGAGTTTGCAGAGACCAACCCTGAGGAGATCATTGTTTGTGAAACTCGACTTGTTGGAAAGAGCTGGAGGGAACTTTGATCAGTAGCATCTACTTTGGCATGTTGACCCAAGGAACGAAGATGAGATCACAGGCCGACCAATATTGAAATTGTATAATGTATGCCCTACTTAAGAAGATGTGCTTCCAGAAGGCTAATGATGATGGTGGGAAATAAGTGGTTCTCATTGAAAGTAGCATCTGCCAGAGGCCGCCATAGGAAGAGTAGATGGGCTTATTTGATTGGCTGAGAAGTTGGTAGAAGCAATGACTCAATGGTAGCAATGATGATTAAGTGATGTGGGATGGTATCAAGGTCGGTGGAATAGTGGATTTGGGAGCCTATATAAAGGGGTTGAAGTCACAAATTCAAGGATTAGCATTTTCGCAATACACTACTTGTAAAAGCCAAGAAGCTTCAGAATTAGAGATAGAGAGAGAAACTGGTCAGTAACCCGACCACTTAAGAAAATTGTATCAGGCTTGTGTAAGACCCGAGGTGTTTCATATCTATAGTTCATCCTCTACTTGTAGCTCAAGTCGGTCTTGACTTCGAGCAGTAATAAAATATCCTCATTTCTCCCGTGGACATAGGTAAGAGTCATTCTCCGCCAAACCACGTAAATCTATGTGTTTACCCTGTCTGCTTGTCAATTTTGTACGGTTTTCAACTAATCAAATAAATGCACAGTTGATAGAGGTTTATCCAAAGGGTAAATTCCCTATTTTTCCATTCAAATGAAACACGATCATCAACAGTTGGCGTCGTCTGTGGGGATCAGTACAAAAAATAGCATAACACAATAAGATGATGGTATGAGATGGGAACGATGGAGCTCTGGAGGTCTCGACGACGAAGTGGATGGAAAAAATAAAGGAAAATTTTCGGGTGGAAAAGGGAGAAAGCCAGAGCAGATAGGGAGACAACCCAAACCTTCTTAAAGGTTATGATAGAGAAATTGAAGAAGCTAGAAAGGAGATCGGGAGAGCATGCTCATGTAGGGCATAGTCGTAAGATAGAAGAAATTGCTAGAAGGAAATGGGCAGTTGGTGGAAAAGAGAAGCGGGAGGCCAGACGGAGAAACCCACAGAAGGTCATGTCAGTGATCGTGGCTAGTGCAGCGACGATCGAGAAGCCTCGGGAGAGGCGTGATAACAGGAGAACCACAAGGTCATCCAGTAACATCCCCTGCTTTGGGGAGAGTAACTTGGGTGTTATTAGGGCCGTGGGTATAAAGCCCCACGTGGGAGAATATATCACGATAGCATAGAGGATTATGAGGAAGCCTCTAGCATATGGCATGAGGATATCGATGGCCATCTACGGGATTGGTTCCAATGGGAGATCAGGAGATGAGAGATGAGTACGTAAGAAGGTGCTCGAGATGATCAAGACATAGAGACAACATCCTCATTTACAAATACGGTGTTAAAATTGGAGTTCCCGAATAGGTTTTTCATGCCTACAATGCATATCTACAAGGGTAATACAGACCATAAGTCCCACGTTGAAAAGTTTATTTTGCTTATGGAGATCCAATGCATGGTCGGGGAGGTGATCTGTAAGGTATTCCCGCTAACTTTGGGAGGACCGGCCACCTTATGGTTCATGACTCTAACCCCTATGAGTATTAGCAGTTTCTCCCAATTGAGAAAGTCTTTTGTGTGTCACTTCATTTGGGCGTGCAGCCGTGCACGCCCAGGAAGACAATTAGGTCGTTGAGGACGATGAAGCAGCGTGACGACGAGCCGCTGAAGAACTTTATAGATAGATACCAAAACTTGATATTGTAAGTAGGGGCGTATATGTCCCCGGAAGTATGGGAGAGCTTTAAATGAGCACTGAGGGTTGGAGATTATGGTCTCACTTCATGATTCAGGAGGTACCATATTACGTAACAGCCTTAGAACATGCTAGGAGGTTTGTGTTATTGGAGGAAGGAGAGAAGATAGATCGATGAGGTGTGGCTCGTGAGAAGAGAGAATCAAGGCGGGGTATCTATCGTGACAATGGCGGTGGATGGAGAACATCAGGCCCATGACTTAGGGTAACCCAGCACCCGAGATGAGGCCTCCAATTAAAGTTGCGCATGTTGCGGGGGGTACGGCACAGCCATCAACATGCCCTTATCTCGGATAGCAAGGGAGATACAAGATAAAGGACTATTGACCAAGTCCGACCTTAGGAGGTTCTCGGTTGAAAAAATGGACAATAGGGCTTATTGCTTACATTATAACATGAGGGGTCATGGCACCGAAAGTTGTAAAGATCTGCAGAAGCAAGTGGAGGACTTGGTGAGAAATGGTTACCTTAAGGAATACATTGATTATGAAGCCATAAAGGCGAGGCAGCGCAAGTAGCAGAGGTCATCAGGTCGGGTGTCTATCATCTGGAGCAGCTAGATGGCATTCGACTGAAGAAGCCTTGGAATGCAGACATTTTGCAAAGGTACAATCAATAAAGTTTCTCTTAGAATGACCCGTAAAAAGTTGTAAGAATGACAGTAAATCCCTAAGAATATAAATAAAGTTTTCCCTTTTATAATAAAGACCGGTACCTATACACGCTTTTCAATTATTTGAATGGGAAAGGTTTATTTAATATTTTTGGGAAATACTCGTGGTCGGCATTAGCAAAAAATATAAAATAATATGCGAAAAGCGCGCACTCCCATGGTACGTCAGCCCTGGTGTCATTATCAAAATCCTCAGGCCGGAACGCAAGTACCCGATGGTTTTTTTTTCCCGAGTAAGTTTCAAACACCAATGAGGGTATATTGGTGATTACATCGACAAAAGTGAAGTGGCAAAGGCCCAATGGCCTAGAGAGGGATGAGATCTGACAGGGAGACCCTACCTTATAATATAGAGGATTAATCCCAAGAACATAACGTCTTGAGGATGAAGCAAGTTGTGATACCGACTCGATCACATGAAGAGCATAGATTTAGGATTTCCTGAGAGTTTGCAGAGACCAATCCGATGAGATCAGTGTCTGTGAAACCCGACCTGTTGGAAAGATCTGGAGGGAACTTTGATCAGCATCATCCACATTGGCATGTTGACCCAAGGAACGAAGATAAGATCACAGGCCGACCAGTATTGAAATCGTATGACGTATGCCCTACTTAGGAAGATGTGCTTCCAGAAGGCTAATGATGGTGGTGGGAAAGCAGTGGTTCTCATTGAAAGTAGCTTCTATCAGCCGTCATAGGCTGGTGCAGTGGCAAAGAAAAGCCGCCAGAGGGTGGTGCTGAGGCAGAGTAGATGGGCTTATTTGATTGGCTGAGAAGTTTGTAGAAGCAATGACTCAAGGGTAGCAATGATGATTAAGTGACGTGGGATGACGTTAATGTCGATGGAATAATGGATTTGAGAGCCTATATAAAGAGGTTGAAGTCACAAATTTAAGAGTTAGCATTTTTCGCATCTCACTATTTGTAAATGCCAAGAAGCTTCAGAACTAGAGATAGAGAGAGAAAGATGGTCAGTTACTTGACCACTTGAGAGAATTATACTTGGGTTATGTAAGACCCGGGATGTTTCATATCTGTAGTTTATCCTTATAGCTCGGGACGGTCTTGACCCTCAGCAGTAATAAAATATCTCATTTTCTCTTGTGGACGTCGGTAGGAGCCACTTTCCGCCGAACCACGTAAATCTTTGTGTTTAACATGTCTGCTTGTCAAGTTTATGCGGTTTCCTACTAACTAAATAAATTCACCATTAAGGAAGGTTTATTCAATGCTTAAATTTCCTATTTTACTCTTTGAACAAAAAAACAACTGTCAACAATTAAAAAAAAAAAGAAAAAAAACCTTGGAAACAAATGCCAATGCTGTAATAATGCAGGCCAAGCATGATCCGACTGTTGAAATCTGCAGTTGTTAATTGGCATAATTCAGTATCAATTTCTTTAAAAATCTACATTACAAATTTACAATCTTTTTTTCATAAAAATAAAAAGTGTTGTTTCTTTCTTACCAGTAGCATTGGTCGTCTTCCGGATCTGTCTACCAGTACTGCTCCAATAACCGTGGTTATAATCTGCAGACGAATAACAACTGAATCTTAATTGATGTACATAAAATGATCGTTAACATGTGAGAACGTTGGCAATTTTTAAATATATATCCGTATGTTTAGCCATAGAATGATTTTCGTATGTAAAATATTTTTCTGAAAAGAAAGTATTTTTCGGTATTTGACAATCAGCTGAATTTTTTTTCTGAAAAGTGTTTTCACACGTGTGGCACATTTAATTTTTTTCAGAAAATTTTTTCTAATGGTTAGAAGTGAGATATGTAAGTTTTTGAGAAGAGGAAAAAATTATTTTCGGAATATGGCTAAACTTTTCTATTGACCGGAAAATAGTTTATGTTGACCAAATTTTCTGTAAGTATCCTAAACACTATACAATAAGGAAAAAGTTTTCCAAAAAAATCTTTTACGGCGAAACAAACTGAGCAATTTAAAATTATACATAGGAATCAGAATTATAGCGCCGGTGATTAACCTGGACAATAGATGCTGCTATCGTACCAATGCTACTTGAAAAACCTGATACAAAATAAAAATGTTACAGTGAAAATATTTTTATAAATCTGAATAACAGGTTTGATTTATTTTTATTTTTTTAAAAAAGTTTACCGGCAGACTCAAAAATAGTGCTTGCATAGAAGAGAAATCCATAGACTCCTCCAAATCTTTGGAATACGATAAGTCCAACTCCAACCTGAAAAACAATTCTAAAATGTCCAAAAAATTGAACCTACACAAACTAAACAGGGGACAGAATCTCACAATGAGTGACTGAGAATATTTCCACTGGAACAAGTTCATAAATCCATCTCCTGATGTTTGCTGGAGAAATTCTGTGTAATCCTGGAAATTAAAATAGAAAATATATATATATATATATAAATTAAAGAGAATAAACTTTGGTTTATTGTTGAAATTCAAGAACAGTTATTTATAAAAATCAGAATTTTTACTTTGATTTCAGCAGCTTCTTGGGAAATATCAGCATTTTCTCCTCTAAGGCTCTGTAGAGAAGCTTCAAACTCTCTCATCCGACCAACTTTTGCCTGCAGGCAGTTGAATTCATACTTAGAACCTATCGTAAAATGAAAAAAAATTATGCAGCAATGATTCTTAAGCTAATCATAAGCTTTGTAATATATTTAATATTCAGGTTTTTTTTTTTTTTTTGGCTCAATTAGACCTTTAAATGCTTTTTTGAGGAAATAAAAAGAACAAATGATAGTGTCACATGTCAAGCAAGGTAGCAGAAAATCTAAGCTGACATAAACTGAAACTATAAAAAGAGACCTAGGTTTTTACAACTTGATAAAAAAAAATGATCTCAAATAGAGTACAATGGCATCAAAAGATCAATATAGTCAACCACACCTAGTGGTAATATGGGTTAGAATTTGTTTTTTCATTCGATTCGATTTACTTTAAGACCAATATGAATTTAAAAAAATGGATTCCTATAATAAATAGGTTAATTAAATTTGTTTAATAATCGAATAGGAATTTGAGCACACTGATTCGTTTATTCGTTTAAGATTAGTTTTAATGTTTTCCTTTACTAGTTATTTTTCAACTAAGCTTCGAGAAGTTATTACCAAAAAATCAATATTGTCTATATTTGGTGAGTTATTTTTAATGAATCTATTAATTATGTATTTCATATGTATAGATTTATGAAAAATTAATGTAAATAAATTATGATAATATATATCTTTGAAAATGTCAAGACTAAACGAAAATTTGTATTCGATTTGTTTCCTGACATTAGGATCTTTTTAATAAATTAATCGAATACGAATTCATCACATTTTTATTCGATTCGTTTAGAATTCAATACAAATTCAATTCGTCAACTCGGGGAAAATGTTTGTTTGGTTTGTTTTGTTTTCGGCTCAATTAACAGATATTAAGCTAGGCTTACCAGCCATCTGGGGGACTCTGGAATGAAAAATAGGCCGGGCAGCTGTAGTAAGCCAGGAACAACTCCTGCAAAATGAAAGTCATATATAGAATCACTCAACAAATGTAACTAATTAAGCTAATACAAAATCTGCAGAATATATAGAACTGTGACCTATTAAAGCCAAGATACGCCAGTTGACTAGAGAACCGTATAGAAACGCGAAAGATTGGCCAAATCCCATCATTAACTGTGAAAACAGACAGCATTTAGTCACACAAGAAGCTATGATCAAGGGCGAGACTCCTAATTTTGGATCAAATTTGAGGACCTCAGCCGACCGCTTGTGTCGACTCTCCCCAGAGCCACCTCTGACTATGATCTTTAAGAAAAATATATGACGCGGATGTGTATATACCGGATTTAAAGCAGTAAATTGTCCCCTAACATTCTTGGGAGTAATTTCTGCAACATATATAGGTACCTGTGTTGACAATGAGTTGAATAATATCATTATTTATCTAAAGGTTCTGTGTTTGTGAAAAAACAGAACAAATCCAGGAAGATGGAGATTATTACCGCATAAGAAACAAGGCCAATTCCATATCCAAGTACAAATCTTCCAATATCCAGCAAGATTACATCCTATCAACAAGTATAAGCATTGAAAATATGTAATTTTGTTATGTAACTATGATGTGACATTAGGATTACAAGTACTATAGTAATAAAACTGAGCTTTAATGCTTGAAACCTCTGTGAATATCATGGCAAGCCAACCAGAAATGCAGAAAATCTGAGAAATTCCCATAGCCTGTGTGTTACAAGATTAATGATGTGTCATTGGAAAAGCATATGGAATTGAATTTCAACACAAGGGCAATTGAGAAACTTACACCTCTTCTACCAATTAGATCTGCAATTTTTCCACTCAACACTGCCCCTAACATTGCTCCTACTGTCAATATTGAGCCGAAAACAGAATACTGAAATGTATGAGCAAATTCAATTAGCATAATCTGGAGAGATCTTTCACCTAAAACAGTTTTATCAACCTTTAACATTAGCTTCCGTAAGCTTAATAAATTGAAGGGAAATTATCAATCGTATATCCAAAGACTGACACGTTATAAAAAATACATATATATTGAATTTTTTGTTCACCGGTCCACTCAAAGATTGCAAAGTGTATCAAATTTATACCAAATTTGGATATATGATTGAAACATGTATCAAACATTGGGTATACATCTTATAAAAATAGGTGAACGTTTTCTACATTTTTGATATACTTTGTAATCTTTGGATGGATCGATAAACAAAATTCAAAAAATTATGTATTTTTAATAACTTGCCAAGTATTTGGATATACGATTCATAATTTCTCATAAATTGGATGAATGGAAAAGATTTACAAACAAACAGCCTTTTAGCATTACTGATAAAAGGAATCTAACCAAACAATTTACTCAAAGTTCACGGGAACTAAATTGGAGTTGAAGAAAATAACAATATAATGCAATTTGATTAAGGGAAATTATCTTCCAACCACCTCAGATTTGGGGAAAATATATGTAGTCATCACAGACTTATGATAATAATATTGTACCACCTCTGGTTTATATCGTGTATCAATTAGTTACTTTTCCGTTAATGATGTTAAGTGAATGATGGCGTCAGAATGCCTTTTTTTTTTTGTCAAATTTCTATATTGCAGTAGGTTCTTAATACAAAATCAAAAAGTTAAGCAATATAGTAATATTATCATAATTTCTTTGTGGTGAAAAGTAGGGATGGTAACCGGCCGGGTATGGTATAGGGATGCCAATACCCGCAGCCCCGTTCAGTTAACATATATGAAAATTATTCACTTATCCACTCCTAACGTACTGGGCCCTCATACGGGTCTTCATTCACGTGAGGATTTTACCTTTATTTTAACAAGAATTCCAATACTCATACTCGACCCGCCCAACCAACGGATATGAAAAATTGTGTCCTTACCTGCCCCTAGCATATCGGGCCCCCACTGAGATTTTTGTCATCCATAGTGAGAAGATAATCTCTAAAAAATTAATAATAATTACAATAATTTTTAATAGATTAATAATTCATATTATTATTGAATTGAAAACGCACAAAACTTAACATCTTAAATTTCTCATTTTTTGTGGTAGCATGAGAACTGATGTGGTTGTGTTATTTTTAATGGTTGTGTGTGGTGGGGCTGTTGCTAGTGGAGTAAGGGGTTGTGACAGGCGTGCGTGTGGTGAGGGAGCTCGGCGAGCGTACGATGGGGGTCCAGGCGTGCGTCAGTGAGGAAAT
The DNA here is from genome assembly GCA_019454045.1 of Zanthoxylum bungeanum. Lineage (NCBI taxonomy): Eukaryota > Viridiplantae > Streptophyta > Magnoliopsida > Sapindales > Rutaceae > Zanthoxylum > Zanthoxylum bungeanum. The sequence continues at coordinate 61,338 of SKCR01030227.1, forward strand.
TAATTGACAGTGTTTCTTTATTATCAACAATTTCACTTATTATTTTATAATGGAAACTAATCATTTCCTCGGTGAGGATTTTTTAAAGAGTTTATGTTTAATGATTTCGTTAACTTGTTAATATTAAATCATATTATATTATATATATTCGACATTATGAAAGATTTGTTTAGAGTATTGTTGTTGTTGTTAATTTTTATTGTTATTTTTACTTTATTATTACCAGCAACGGTCTTGCCACATAGTCATTAGAAATAGGACCACGAGAGCGGTCCTCGCGCTATTACAAAAAAAAAATGGGAGATTTGGAATATTAAATTTCATGTATTTTCAAGTATATAATTATATGAATTTTTATATATAATTATATAAATTATTATTAAAATAAAAATTATTATAATTTTTTTATTTTATTTTTTGGAGTTTATTTTTGCACCACTAAGGAAATCTAATACTGTTAGTATACCTCCTAATATTTCAATTTTATATCAATAAGTCACTATAATATAGTGATTTGATAAAAATGCTCATCTGACGTCATCATTCACTTAACACCGTTAACGGAAAAATAATTCATTAATACAAAATACAAATCAAGAATGGTGCAGTATCATTATAAGAAGTCTGTAAGTGGCTACGTGAACTTTCCGTAATTAATCAATATGTGTTTTATTAAAAAAATGCAAACATTAAGTGCTTTCTATCACTACATTATGTTTCTGCTAAAAGTACTTTTCTAGTGTAATAGCTTTTTCATATGTACTGTACATAGTAAGAGTGTTCACAGAACAAATCGGGTCACAAGTCGTTAAACCCAAACCCAAAATTTGAGATTGCTAACACAAGCGGGTCGGCGAAAAAAAATTTATGCATTACTTATTTTGAGACATAAATTTTATTAGCTATTTTGTGTCCCGAAACTTGTCATACATATAAAAAATTTTAGACAATAAAAGTAATAAACAACTAAAATAATAACAAAAACTTTAAAAAATAATAAAAAATTTAGAAAAATATTAAAAATTCAAAAGATGATGATGATGATAATAATAATAATAATAATAATAATAATAATAATATTTTATATCGGGTCGGGACGGCCCGTAACCCGACCTGAAAAAATCGGGTTGGATCAGGTTAACCCGAAAATATATTATTTTTAATTAAATCTCGAACTGATCGAATCGCGGATTGACCCGAAAATATGAACACCCCTAACACACCTAGCAAATCGAAGCACTTTTGGTTACTGAAAAATTAAGTACTTGCCTGTTCAGTGGTAAGGCCAAGGTCTTCAATGATTCCAGACTCAGCAGGTGATGAATATCCCACCTGCAAATCAAACCTTGATTCATATTTTTCAAATTCATGTATAAAAATTGCAAATCCTTCAAAATATTAGAGGTAAGACTGCGTAAATCATAATCTTTCCCGGACTCTAAATAGCGGGAATAATATACACTGAGTACGACCTTTTTATGAAAAAGAATTTTGGGTTGTGTGATTTGTTTGAGTGATTGATACTTACAGCATGGCCATAGACATAGGAGCCGCAAACTGCAACTAGGCTGCTGAAGATAAGCTTGAGAGTCACAGGAGATGAATATTGTTCATCACTTTGAAACTGTAATTCATTAATGCTATCATAGCTTGTAATGGAGATTCCACTTTTGAAAATGAGTGAGCTTGTAATTAGTGAACCTTCTTCCATTTCTGAAAACAGACGGAGAAAGAAAGTTTTTTTTTTTTTTTTTTTGGTTATCTGGGGAAAATGGGTTGTTCAAAGTTTAATTATATTGAAAATTATTGAAGACACTGATGTCAAGAGAGAGTATTCATGAGAATAGAAAAAATAATAATATGAAGTACACAAATAATTGCAATGTAATATATATATACACTTTTTATTTTCGAATAGAAATTATTATACTACAACGTAAATTTTTTTTACCTATTATACGTCGGAAAAAATAACATTTCTCTTTTTTTACATCCCAATTATTCGATTTGAGAATATTATAGTAACTGTCCGTAGGAATATCCGAACACGACCCTTATATTAAGGGAATACATTACATATAACATAAGCATACTGCATTATGCTGTATTAGACAATAGACATTCTGCTTTCTGCATAGAATTAGCTAATATAATACAGTATTTGGTATATTTTCTTGAAAATTAAACTGATAATGATGATGAAAAATTAATTTTATTAGGTGGGTGTACGAATTTATTAAAGAATAGCAAGATTTCCATTTTTTCACTGTATAAGTTCACTGTCATAATTTGGTCGTTCACGTGCTTTAATAATTGGTATATGCCCACTCAACTAAAAGTCATCGAGTTTAAAGTGATATATAATTTTGAATGATAGAAGTTGAAATTCTGGTGGGTGTTTGGAAATTATGTTGAAATTCTGGTGGGTGTTTGAAAAATTAAGTTGGGGTTTGAGAAAGGAGTGAAGCTGATATTTTATATCTCATGAGAATTGAGAAACAAAAAAAAATGTAATGATAATAATAATAAATGAGGAAATGATCATTTTTCACATTTTTCACCTGTAATTTATAAATTATTCATTTTTTTCATCTGATAAAGTGAAAAAATATATAAATTATCCATTTAAATTAAGAAAATTTATTTATTTTCCATCTCATAAAAGTGGGAAAATGAATACATTTGAAATTTTCGATGAAAACAAGAATGATTTCAAAATATTTGTAGCAAACGATACTTAACTATTTATGAGGTGGAAAAAAATTAATATATGCTGATTATCTTTACTATATGCTGGTGGTATTTTAAGAGAAGTATTTTGTTCCTACTATTTTCACTGTTTTGATTCTCTATGTACACGTGTGGGGTAGTTAAATGCATGCAATTTACTGTTCAAGGGAGGGGTTTTTTTTTCATACATGGAGATGAATTTTGTATTGAAATTTTATAAATTATAATTGGTAATTATTAGATAAAAATTATAAGTAATTAAATTTTAATCATCTATTATTATACATGCAAGTATGATAGAAAATTATATAAAAAAAAAAAAAATTGACCCAAAAAAAATCAACACGGGATCCAATTTTTTTATTAAAAAATAATAGAAGGAAACACTCAAATATTCTTTTAAAATCAAAGGCTTTTGTCAACATATTCTTGTTGCGAGAAAAACTTATATATGATTATTCAATCAATGAATGACACGTGTTTCAGTTATTTTTCTCTCTTTATTTTGATTGATCATTCTCAAAATAACTAAAACACATATCATTCATTAATTGAATGGTCTTATAAAGACTGCCTCTATATAATTTTCTCCCTTAGTGCATATTCAACTCTTCTTTGAGGCAAGAATTAGAGGTTGGGGTCATTTTATCAGTGTTTTTGGTTCAAAATTCCTCTTCAATGACTCCCATTGAATTTGTATTTAATACTTAATTGAGGTGCGTTAAATTTTTTATAATTATTTATCACATTATGAATAATAATGAACGATTAAAATTTAGTTACATATAATTTCTTATACCTATCAATTAAAAATGAGTATAAAGCTCAATACAAAATACAAGTCCACTCGCATTAAGCAAAAGAATCTCTCTTCGATTACTCCAAATAAAGAAACAACTTAAGTTTTGGTTGATTATATGCGTTGGTTGTTTGAGCATGAGGGCTTCTTTCACGTAGAAAAAATTTAAAGTCTGGTGGTTGGGTACCAACCAGACCGGCAAACCCCACCTCACCATTATTGATCCAGCACAGAATTTGGTTGTGCTATTCTACTACAGCCGGTAAGACGTTAGTAAAAACTTGACGCCATTTTCTTGGCGCTAAATTTGTATTCAACGCGTCTTTTTCCGACGGAATTACCGACGGATTAGTCCGTCGGTAATTTATCGGTCAGTACACGGTTGATATTTGGTCAGAAAATTTATTAATCTTTAAATGGTCGGTTCGATCGGTATTTAGCGATTTTTACCGACATAATATTTTCGCTCGGTAATATCGATTGGTAATCCAATATTTTCTTATAATGTTAATAGTAGTACACTCTCAAGATTCAGTTACATATAAATTATTATCCAAAAGTTAACCATCATAATGTTTAAAAAAATCAATAGAAATTTCATATCAGCACTGAATTAAAGTCCAATAATAAGACTATATTGTCATATTGAGGTCAATATGTAATGATATTGCAATAAGATTTCCTTAAAGTTTTTTATAATGCTCATGTTGAGATTTATGCCCTAGAGCTTCATGTGTTATGCTTTATTCATTTATCGAATTTGTTTGATTTAAATCACATATTGTAAATTATCTTGATTATCCTTGATTACTCATGTACCTTCAGACTTAGTGTATATGTAGTATACACAAGAGGATTTGAGTCTGAAGTTAACAATCTAAAATAGTCCATAAAGAGCAAACGAAGTGGGAACTTTATTTGTGGTTTATCTATAGCTGATGTCCATTCTATATATTAATATAACGACCTTGATCCGAGATTGTTCATGTAGTGACATGGGAATGAAGACATCTTGTATGATGTGATCATATAGGATTGGACCCAGATAAATATGAATATCTTTTTAATATCCGTTAATCGTAGAAATTCATTTTATCTACTAAATAGTCATATATGGATTGATCTTAATTCTGAGTGTACTACGAACTCCTGCATGTCAGGCTATATCCTTTGATTTACTATGGTGAGGTTGTAAGAAGCATTCATGGCCAATAAATACGTATTTTGGGGATATGGCTTGGTGTGTAGTTGTGAACGTTTTACATAGACATGGAATTCACTCCTTCTTACGAGAAGCAGAAGAGTATCTTATTTAAGAGCCGATTCGGTACTTGAACAAAGAGCGTTCATCTTTCTATTGAGAATAGAAAGAATTATATTCATAACAGTTATGAATAAATTATTCATTAGAGAATCATTGGTACTTAAGGTTAAATAATTAGAGGGGTTTAACGGATTTATGACCCAGCTCTAATTATGAGATATTCGTGAAAGGTCAATCTGTATGTAATGACTATATCGATGGACGACCGAATATGTTCGACTTATTATTATTTCCATCTATGGAAATGAGAGTGCGACTTCGAGTTTTTAGTGGAATAACTCGAAATTAATAATTCGGAATATTTAGTTAATGAGATTAATTGATATTTCGAGATTATTGGAGCTCGGAACTGTATGTCAATTTGGTCATTGTGCTAGCTCGATTAACTGTAGCAAACCTAATATAATTAGATTGTCTAATCGTATGCTCATATAATATTTAATATTATTAATTAGATTAATAATATAATCTGTCACAAATGAAAACTATGTTAAATTAGTTTAACTTAATGTTTTCTAGAATTCTTTGATTATAAGATAATCAAGTTACTAATAATTATGAGATAATTATTACATCATAAATGAGATGATTACATCATTATTATGATAATGATAAATGAGTCATCATGGAGACAAGAACACATGGCTTGCCATGCTCCAAGTATTAATGTCCAAGATTAGGTATGACCTATTGTCTTTGTTTTGTCATTTGTTATTGCTTCTTATGCCTTTGTAAGGCATCCACTTAAGTGTGTTTGCCATTACTAGAAAGCAATTAGAAGCTCAATGACAAGAGTAGTTGGCTTTGGAGGAATCTTATCTCTACCATTTCCACTCAAGTGTTGAGTGTGTTTGACATTACAAGAAAGCATTGGTAACTTGGAGACAAGAGTAGTTGGCTTTGAGAGAATATTATATCTACCTCTTTGGTAGAGAGTCAAGAGAATGCATCATTCACACAAGTGCATGTAAGAGAGAGCTCTAGAAAAAACACAAGTATTGTGAGAGAGTTTGAGAGAGTTCAAAATCTAGAATTTTTATTTGATCAATAGTTGAGTGAAAATAAAAATTTTCTCAAGTGTTGAGAGAAAAGAAACCTTACTCAAATGTTGAGAGAAAGTTTTCTTAAGCCAATACAAATTGTGACATCCCTACTCTCTAGAGTGAAACCCACACTTCAGCTTGTTGGTTTCGAGATATAGTTCGGAAGATCGGGTGGTTGATTCTAGTGTCGAATCATAAAGGAAAGACATCTACAACAACGAAGCTTGTTCACTACAAGGTTTCCAATTCATTAGTCGTTCGGTTTCAACAAAAGAGAAGGTGAAAATTTTTTCAAGGTCGATCCAGGTGCCCTTTACCGCTTCCGCTGCATTTTTGGGAAACTTGTTCCATTCAGCTCATACTTCAGTTCGACTCATTTTAGGGCCTTTTTAGAATGAGTAATATTATCTTTTCTGACATATACCTCCGATTTTGTTTTCGAATCTGTAAAATTTTTATGTATGTTGATAGGGATTTCTACAGCTAAGGTATTTGAACAGTTCGGCAAGGGCAGAGAGGGAATTTCTCATTTTTTGGAGGATCAGATGTTCATATGTATTGGTCTGTTTTCGGGTAGTCAGAGATTCTGAACACTTCCTTCTCGGAACCGGCCGACCAGAGGACACAACATGGCACAGATTCAAAGACCGATGACATCAGAGCCGAGGTCGACCACAGTAGACCGGCGGCTCCTTTTGGTCTTATCTTACCTCCTAGAACAGGCGGATAAGCTCAGATATTCTAGGTCATGATGGGACAGTCTCGGAAGATCGGCAGATCGTTTGGCCGATCTTTTGAAGACCGACGTGAGATCAGAGTAATTTGAAATTTCCCTCCAACACGTGTCAATGTTTAAAGGTTCCTTACAGGCTGGCATCATTATTATTACGTGTGGCAGCGGAGAAGACGAGTTGATGTGACAGACCGTCAGATGGCAGGCTTACTTTCGGCGACGACAGTCTTGGGGCAGAAAGCCCGTCAATCAGTCGGAGATCACGTGGGTGGTGTTATTGAGGCATGGTAACCGTGTTGTAAATCTGGAGTATATAAAGATAAGTTGAATTTATTTGTAGCGGATGGGAAAAAAATAGATAGTAAAAATTTTGTAACGAAAAGGGTGAGCACCTATTGTAAAAACTTGAAAGGTAAACAGCTCGGTTTTGTTTAGACCTCTCTCCAGACAGGTCGGCCGAGTTAGTTTTCGTAATAAAAACAACTTCCACCACTTTGTGCCCGTGTGTGTAGGCAGGACTCGCTCCCCCGAACCACGTTAAAACTCTCATTGTCGACTTTGTGTGTTATTTTTGCCTTTTATCGCGTTTGCTTTTGGTCTCCCATAACCAAACAAATTCAATGTTGAAGGGGGATTATCTCGGGAGGGTTATCTCGAAACTGCCCCTTGGACGAAAATCACCCGTCAACAGTTGGCGCCGTCTGTGGGAACAAAATAAAAAGCAACTTACGTAGTGAGACAATGGTAGAAGGTGGAAACTATGGGTCGTTGGAGAGTTCAGCAACATAATGATTTGGGAAAATAAGGGAAAAACTGTATGAAAGGGAATGAGAAGAAGCTGGTCATAACGGAAAGAGGAAAGGGTTTGCAAGGGGAATGAAGGTTGACGATAGTGGCGAAGATGGGGGAAGAGTGCATTAGGAGTTGAGATAGCAGCAGCTCCCCATATTGTTTTGTAGAATGAAATGTAACGTTGTGGATGGGTAATGTTTTAGCTGAACAAGTCCCTCCAAGAGCAGGTGTCATGCTTGTTCGGCCTGCCAGGGTCCTCAGTTCCACAGGGAGGTAGTGCTGAAGGATCGGCCAAGGAAAAAATCGGCCAAGGGCAGAGGATGAAATCCATCAGGGCCCCCCCTTCGTTCATCACAATGGCCTCCCCGAATGAAAGGAAATGAGAAAAAAGGGGCACGAGAAGGGCCACAAGGAGTCTGAACAGAATACCTCGGCTAGGCTTTCAGATTTTCTCGGAAATGGTTTTGGAAGGACCGGTCGGGGGATTCCTGTCAACACGGTCTGGAAACAAGTTTAGAAGGATCTGAAGAAGCTCGGACTAGAAGATGTGTCGAATTTCTAAGACAAGAACCATAAGATTATTGTAAAAGTCTCTCTTAAAATAACCCGCAAAGAGTTGTAAGAAGGGCAGTAGGTCCCTTGAATATGGATAAAACTTTCTATTTTGAATTAAGAAACTTGTTCACTTTACTTGTTTGTTAATTGAATGCGAAAGTTATGTTCAATATTCATGGGATGTGCTCGATGCGAAACGGTGAATCCCGCTGAGAACCATCAGAGCACATGGCATGGGGACGGTCGAATGGCCTCCATGAGCATTGTAGTCCCGAGTAAACCGGACCCAGGTAGATTTCTTCCCCTGCGAGTCGGCTGGTGAGTCCCGTTGAGAAACACACAAAGGACGGGGTGTCTTCTTCCCCTATATGGTATCTGCCTAACCGCCTCAGATCAGGAGAAGCATGGCATGAGAGGTTTCTGCCCTCATAGCGCTTGCAGACTCCAGAGCCGCCCAGCATGAGAAAGTTTCTGCCCTCAGGGTCTCGGCCGTTCACCGATCCGTAGCCTGGCTAGCCGGGATGTTGAGTTATAAGATTCAGAATTGTGTTTTGGGAGGCACCAGGCAGGATGCTGCCTCGGGGCACCCGAGTTGTTATTCTTTTCGGGTTTGTGTGGAGTATGTGCTAAGTTACCTCCATTTTGTTAACTTTATCTGGTTCCATTTTTATTCTTTTCGCGTCGGGATCCGTAGAGCCTTAGAGATTGAAAATTTTCCCTCGTGTAAGTCTCAAATGTTCCACCTGCTTGGGGCTGGATTCCTTCTGCCGACGCTATGTTCCACATGCTCGGGACTGGATTCGTTCCGGTGACGCTATGTTCCACATGCTCGGGACTGGATTCGTTTCGGCGACGCTATGTTCCACCAGCTCGGGGCTGGATTTATTTTGCCGACGCTATATTCCACCATCTCGGGGTTGGATTTGTTCCGCCGATGCTATATTCCACCTGCTCGGGGCTCGATTTGTTCTGCCGACGTTATGTTCCACCGGCTCGAGGCTAGATTTGTTTCGTCGATGCTATGTTCCACCAGCTCGGGGCTGGATTCGTTCCGCCGATGCTATGTTCCACCAGCTCGGGGCTGGATTCATTCCGCCGATGCTATGTTCCACCAGCTTTCAGTAATTAATTTCCACTTTCGCACTTTCTTTTCTTTACTTTTCAGTTTTTACTTTCCGTAATTTACTTTTACGTACAGTACTTTTCTTTCTTTAATTTTCAGTTTTTTCTTTTCAGTAATGAAGAGGTAACTCTCATTTGCTGGGGTAAAAGGTAAATTTTTATTACTAATATTTAGATTAATCTCACTTAATTATAATATATAAACTAGTTAAAACCTGACTTAACGAGGATACCTCCATATTGGTCGGTTGGTAATTATTTAAATTGGTTTTAACCTGACTAAACCGGATACCGCCTGATTGGTCGGTTGGTAATTAATTATTAATTTGACTTAATCTGGATACCGCCTATATGGCTGGTTGGTAATTATCATGCAAAATTAATATATTATATTAATGGAGATATCTAAAATAGAAGTAATAAAAGTGGATCATTTTACCTCAGCATTTTCTTTTATTGTACTTTTACTTTATTTACTTTTCAACAATTTACTTTCAGCATTTACTTTTCAGCAATTTACTTTTCAGTAATTTACTTTCAGCATTTACTTTTCAGCATTTAATTTTCAGTATTTAATTTCAGCATTTACTTTTGGTCATTTACTTTTCAGCATTTTACTTTATGTCTTTTATTTTATTTAAGTTTTTACTAGCCCTAGTTATGTGTCGTAACTAAGTTAGTTATCTGGGGTTGTGATGAATTATAATATAACCGGTTTATAAATGAGTTATTTTATAGTTTGGGTAATTTAAATGTTTACTTATTAAGTCTTAAGCTTAATGCGTCTTGTTAATTGGCTACTAATAAGATTGATCTGGTAAATCTAAAATAAACTTGACAAATGAATTTTAGGTTTCATCCTTAGACTTAATAGCCCACGATCTTCCTTGAGGATAGATAACCCTTTAATAGATTTCCTTACAGGATAGACATATACCTGTCGGGCTGGGGTAGCCATAATAGAAACTTAAACTTAATGAATCCAGATAATTTGGTTGACATAGACATATGGTTCAATTGGGTTATACTGGGTATTTGATTCTTACCATCGACATATGTTTTTGCATAATTTAGTGTTCCAGGTTAGTAAACCGATTTATTACACAAACATGAAATAAACACTTCATCTTTTAAAAGATATTAGAAAGATTCACAACCCTATATAGTTTCATAATATTGAATTTTCTTAAACCTACTTTCGTGCAATTTTATTTACTTGTTTTTAAATTTAGAATCATCATCATTTCAAATCAATCAAACAACCTGTTAGATACTAGTAATCATTTGATCTCATAAAATTAATAGATTAGGTATTAAGTCCTCGTGGGATCGATACTTTTTATACTACTTGAACGATATGTGCGCTTGCGATTCTTTTTACAAAAAAGATTTCTTCTTATATTTACTAAGTTTGAGGCGGCAAAGATAAGACGGTTGCTGTTCCCATTTCTGCAGAGTCTTCCACGTGAACATGCTTCATTTATTAAGCTCTCTGCCCTAGGCCTGCTCCTGTCGAAAGTGAATCTGCTCTCTGACACCCCATCACATCAATATAACTATTCACTGCCACATGCATTTAATAATGATGACAGCCTGGCGGGTGCTTCCGGGAAGTGACATGTGTAAAGGGAAATTATAATCTCGAGACTTCTATCGGTTGCTAAGTGGTCGGCCTAATCATTTACCGAGCCATTCGAACCATTCACGTCATGCCTTGAATTGTCTGAACCCCTTGACTTACTAGGAAGGGAACAGAGTAGGCCCGAACCGTGCCGACGATTTAATGTGGTCGGTTTATGGAAAACCCAGTGTCAAAACATATGCTATGGTCGGTCTAAACTGGGGGATTATGTCGGGGCTTCTACCGAGCCGAGAAGTGCTTAACACTTTCTGAATACCAACTAAGGAAAATTTCATCCCTGCCATGGCTCACATCGCTTGATTTATATGCTGATTTCTACCACCAACATATATCCCCTAGTTCTTGGTATCAATGAGTTTGTGAGTTGATGCCGAGAACTATTATAAAACGGTGTGTTGTTGCCCTGCTGGTGGCACCAGATTATCCATCTGCCAATAATTCTGCCACTATTTTCAGTTCTGCCGCATCCATGTTTTCAGTTGCTTGAGAGGTCTGCTGCTTGAATTTCTTGTTTTTGTTCTTCAAAGAATATGTATATGAAGCTAGAGGATCTCTTTTGTCGAGCCTGCAACCTTGCCCATTCTCTTGTTTGCCCTGCCTGGTAACTTCCTGGTAACTTCATGTGACTTCTCTTCTTCCCTTCCTTGCTTGCTCCTCTAAATCTGGATGTGAAGAGAGATTCTTAAGTCTGACCACCCTTGAATCTGGCCATGAGACGGACATTTTGCTTCTGAGCTGATGACAGGTTCATTTGAATGATTTGATGAAGCGTAATTGGACTTCATGTTGAGAGGAAATATTTGTTTATAGGAGAATGTTACATCCCTTGGTCCACAGAATCAGGCTCGGTGGGGATCACCCCAAACCCGAGCTGAGCAAAGTACTTAGATATGGGGGAATGATACATCCCCATTTGAAGAATCAGACTCGATGGGAATCACCCCAAACCCGAGCCGAGCAAAGTACTTAGATCTGGGGGAATGATACATCATCAGTTGAAGAATCAGGCTCGATGGGAATCACCTCAAACCCGAGCCGAGCAAAGTACTTAGATATGGGGGAATGATACATCCCCAGTTGAAGAATCAGACTCGATGGGAATCACCCCAAACCCGAGCCGAGCAAAGTATTTAAAGTCTTTGATGAAACAAATTCGATCCAAAATCGAATAATTTACGCGATCTCGGCGGAACGAAATCCAGCCCCGAGCCGAATAACAGCACAATCTCGGCGGAACGAAATCCAGCCCCGAACCGAATAAACCACGAAGCCTCGGTGAAATGCGTCCAGCCCCGAGCCGATGGCACACAAAGGCCTCGGCGGAACGAATCCAGCCCCGAGCCGAATACTAATCAAGACTTACACAGAATGGACATAAATCAACCTTCGAGGCTCTACTGATTCTGGCGCGGGTGTCCCCTTACCAGACCAGCGAAAAACAAAAACAAAGATTTAGAACAAAATCGGTAAAAGTTGGGGGAGACTTAGTCTATGGGTTTTATTGCGGAAATCCGGTAACGCAGCGGAACAGTGGAAAATCAAAATTTTCCGATTTCAAAACTTTTTCTCGGATTAATAAAATAAACTCATTTATTTTATTATCCAGTAATCAAATTATGAAATGAAACACATTAAATCAAATTCATGTGAATTTACCGAATTACCCTTAAACATAACAATTTGTTTATTTTAATCTGAAATTGTTCGAAATGATTTTGGATGATTCTAAATCATTACATATATGAATTTAACATGTCATACATATTGAAATTCAAATTGCAAAATAAATTTCCCAAATTTTTGGCCTAAAGCCGAGAGCCCTCCATGGTGAGAAAATTGTGCATTTTGCACTTCCAATGGTCAAAACACATTAAGACAAAATCCAATCAACCTAATATTTTACATGCATCTTATACACATCCATATACACCATATAAATGAAAAGCCTCAAATTTGGAAGTGGTATTAAACACTAATTTTTCAATTTCTTCAAATTGGACAAATTAGACCAAATTGGTTAAATCCAATACTTCAATCATATTTCTTCCATCCAAATCAAGTCTCAACACAATGAAATAACTATAGATCAAATCTAGGTCATTTAAGAGTGGGTCAACAACTCTAGATTAGCAATAAGTTTCTAAAAACATGAAAAGAATGCTAGTTAACATCTTATAAGCATTCTATCAACTTTATACATGCTCAACCATTTTATCAAACTTTCATCCACCAAAAATACAAAGAATAAAGAATAAAAAAACATAAGAATATCACCAAGTGAAGCCCACAATAAGAGGAATATTTTTCTCTCTAATGGAAGGTTGGAAATACTTACTAAATTCCAAGATTTTTCTTAGTTTTGCTTTTCTTTCTCTCAAGCTTCATTTTCTTTCTTCAATGGAGTTTTTGATAAAGTGTTTTAGGTTATTAAACCATAAGAAAAACAAAACAATATATATCCTTGAAATTTGGCCTTGGCCGAATTGGTATATGCCAAAAATACAAGATATTTTAATTTTTGCTTTATCAAATACAACTTGCCAACTTGTTAAATAATGATCATTACACTTTAATGATATTTTCAACTAAGTCAACAATTGCAAATAGGTCATTAAAACAAATATCATAACCTTAAGATATTTATATATTAATTAATTTAATCATTTAACAATTAATTAATTAATTAATTAATTAATTAAAATACAATATATTATATATAATTTACATTAAATATTAAATACATATATTCATTTATGATATTAGTCAAATATCTCAATTTGATAATTAATTAATGTGTATTTGAATTAATCAAGTATTAAATGCAAATACACAAAAATTAAAGAAATGATTATCGGGTCCATTTACATGTATTTTGCGTTTAACCTTTAAATGACTTTATAAATAATCAATATTATTTATAAATGTTGCCCTAGTGCTCTACGAGTATATTTCATTAGTGAGACTCTCTAGATTCAGGCATATCCGTCACGAAAACCAATTTCGTGTCCATAATTTATCCACCCGTAAATTATGACGATCACGGATAAACTCGCTGAATTATACTGGTCGAGGTAATGGCAAATGTATAATTCCTTCGTCACAGGTATCCGGATATATCCCAGAGATATAGATGTAAACGTCAAATCTCTATGGGGATTATCCAGTCGACTATTCTATTAGCAATCTCAAAATAAAGAACATTTAGAACTAACTTCTAAATTGTACCATGGGCCCATGATTTTTATCTGATTGCTAATCATATGGACTATCTATGCTCTGATACACAGAACTGACGGATCCTATCTCGATACACACAGGACACCCTGAGGATCTATCTACACCCAACGAATAGGCGGAGGTCTGATCTAAATAGATCGGTGACGTGACTGTCATCTAAGTGTAGAAGATGTCTCATGTGCCCACATTGTCATCTCAAGTCTAATAATCACAAGTGCTACTCAACCCAATAAGATTCTTATTGACGTTGGTGTACCATCCATTAAGAATCTTCGGTGAGTCATTCAGTGTTTATCCGCTATAAACACCTACAGGTCTATACTAGTCTCCAAGACTTATGGTTCATTGAGAAACCATTGGAATCATATATTCCAGTATACGACATGTACCGGTCTCAACGGGTTTACTATACTGACCAAGTAGTGTAAACCTTGACCAGGAGCTGTCTGAGAATGACAACGTTGTAGGACACAGAACTTGACGACGCTGTTCTAGGCTCACGGCCTAGTTGGGAGTACTAAATAACATGGAGTCGCCACCACCCGGTGTGAACCGGGACAAGATTTAAGGCCGCACTCACCCCTCGCAAGGGAAGACCTCAAACCGTTGGGTTCGGAATGGTCCCTTACTTATGTCACTTGTGATGATATGATTTGTGCAATAAACTAACCGAATCTATTTAACAATCATGCTCAGAGGTATTTAGATCTAACATGCATTCGCTAAATAAATCTATTCTAAGTTGCATACTTGAAAGTAGTCTTGGAATGGCAAACACGATATCACACAATGAGCATATTGAACCATTAAATAAACGAATCACTATTCAAACATAACCTAAACTAATCAAAATACATGCTTAAAAATAACATAATCATGCTTAGAAATTAAATAACAAAACTAAATTAAATCATGTTTAAATAATAAATGAACGACCTATAAACTACAACATGCTCAAATACAAATTTGGATGAGACGAGATATGTGTATCTTAAGTGGTACGTGGCGTTGTATCCCGAGTGCAGACCGCAATAACGTCCATTCGGAATCGGCTACGGAATTTACGTCCGGGTTTCCATCCGATATACCACAAAGGGAACACGCATCCCGCTCATCCAACAATCACATAATGCCTCAAACGACTCTCATGCAATAATATTTTAAAATAAATAAAATAAAATGAAAGAAGATAAGTAAAAAGGTGCCCTCAGGTCTAACCTCTTTTGTCGTCTCTCGAAAGCGCGTTACGCGGCCGTCGGAAGGGTTGATGTTCCGCAACTTTTCTGGTTCACTAATCCAACATTTTTCCTCGCTGTTTCGCTGTTTGGGCTGCTGTTTTCACTTTACTCCGTTTCACTGCTGTTTTTGTTGTATTTTCTGGTCACTGTTTTTGGTAATTATGGGACTATTTTTGGGTTATTTGGACTGGTTTGGGCTACGGTTTTTGGACTGTCTGAGGGAGTTTATACGGTAAAAAAATCTGGGCAGTTTAGCGCGGAAAAACTGGGCAGAATGTGCAGACAGTGTGCGGTGAAACTGGACAGAATGTGAGGGGGGTTTTGGCGTTGATTGAGGGCTGGTCAGGGCAGATTTGATTTGTGAAGTTGAGGGGGCTGCTGTGGAGTTTATTAGGCGTGAGTGGGCTGGTGAGTTGGCATGGTTTTGTTACTTTGTGGAGTGTATTTGTTTGTTGGTCAGCGAAGGGCTTTTTGTTGTCGGTGAATGGGCTGCTATGTTGGGTGCTAGGGGCTGTTTGAGGGAGTAGTTAGGGCGTGTTGGTGGGCTGCAATTCGGTCAGTGTCAAGGGTAGTTTTGGCGAGGAAATAGGCGGCCAGAATAGTGCAGTTCAAGGGGGTTATTTTCGGCAGTTTAAGGGTGCAGTTCGTGCGTGGTTGTGATGCAGTCGCTGGTGTGTTCAGTGGCTTAAATTTGGTCGGTTGGTATGTGCTACGTGGGCTGTTTCTTTTGTGAGTCTTGTGTGTATGAGCTGAGTGGAGTGTAGGGTCTGTTGGCGTGAAGTTGTGAAGGGAAGCAGGTTAGTGGCGTGAGGGTTGATTACGTGAAGTTATGGCTGTTATGGAGATGGTGCTGTAACGTTGTGAAGGGCAGTCTTAGGCGTTGAAGGCTGTTTGTCGCTGTTGGCAGTGGAAGTGGCTTACGTTGAGGGGTTTTGGTGGCAGGTTGTTTGTCGTTTGCTGTGTGAAGGTTTTGTGTGCAATTCGTGTGTGAAGGGCCAGGTGCGAGTGAATTTTAGGGTTGATTTCGTGAGAATGAGCCAGCCAGGGTTTGAATGTGTGGAGAGGGGTTATTTTTATAGGCAAATGGATTGATTTTACCTTGTTGGGGAGGAATCAAATTTGTGTATTAATTATGAGATATTTTTAATTTAGTATGTGATAAGGAAATCTTTTAATTAGGGGAATTGATTTGATTTGTTCTTTTTAGTTAAGAATATTTATTTAATTTAGGAAGGTGATTTAATTTAATTTAGGAATGTGTTTTATTTAAATTAGGAATTTAATTTAATTTAATTTCAAGTTCAATTTAATTGGTGAATGTGATTTAATTTATTTAATTTTTTTTTTTTAATTTAATTTGTGACATGTATTTTAATGTTTTTAATTATTTAATTTGTGAGATGTGTTTTAAATTTTTTAATTATTTAATTTGTGAGATGTGATTTATGGGTTTGGTGTGTTTTAAAACAGAGGTCCAACAAGCGAAACAAGCGAGTTAACTCTGACAAAAGCTAATTTCCAACTTTACCCTTCCAACGTCCGTTTCCCGCGGTTTTCACAACTAAAGAGATAGTGTCTCCATACGAGACTCATCATCAGGCTGATATGCAAAAATGCAATGCCTACAGTCGCCCCCACTTTGATGAGACTTTGTAGTGTGTGACAATGACAATCCTATCAAAGTACGTGCAATGCATTTTACTTACCTGGGCTCGCCCAGCTGCCGCTTGACTTGTTTGTTGTTGCTTCGAACTGAGTTGATCTGGTGGTGAGGTGCTGCGACCCCTGAGGTTCATCCCTGCAAGATGCTGCGATCTCTAGGAATCACTACCGAACTGAACTGATGTGATGGCGAGGCGCTTCGACCCCTAGGCTTTGTTCCTGAACCATCTGTGGGCTTTGTTCCTGAACTGTGTAGAGAGTGGGCTTTGTTCCCGTTGTGTTGAGTGCGATGGCGAGGTGCCTCGACCTCTGGGCTTTGTTCCCGAACCATCTGTGGGCTTTGTTCCCTAACTGATTTGATGATGTGACATTCCTGGCGTGCTAAACCTCGTACCTAGGGCATCGCAGTTGTGCCATTCCCGACGTGCTAACCCCGTACCTAGGGTGTCGCAGTTGTGCCATTCTCGGCGTGCTAACCCCGTACCTAGGGTGTCGCGGTGACATCTCCGTACCTAGAGAGCCACAAATGTCTGAGTGCTAACCCCGTACCTAGGGTGTCGCGGTGACGCCTCCGTACCTAGAGTGCCAAAAATGTCTGAATGCTAACCACGTACCTAGGGTGTCGCAGTGACGTCTCCATACCTAGAGTGCCATAAATGTCTGAATGCTAACCCCGTACCTAGGGTGTCACAGTGACTCTCCGTACCTAGAGAGCCACAAAATGTCTGAGTGCTAACCCTGTACCTAGGGTGTCGCGGTGATGTCTCCGTACCTAGAGAGCCACAATAGTCTGAATAGTCCACATGCCGTACCTGGCGTGCTAACCCCGTACCTAGGGTGTCGCAGTAGTCTGAGTGCTGACCCCGTACCTAGGGTGTCGCTGATATGATGATGGTCCATTTCTGAACCGTGCTTCATTTTCGGAGTGCCATTTTCGGCGAGTGATGAGATAATGGTCCATTTCCGAACCGTGCTCCATTTCCGGAGTGCCATTTTCGGCATGCTAAACCTCATTTCCGAGGCATCGCAAATAGCTGATATGATGATGGTCCATTTCCGAACCATGCTTCCATTTCCGGAGTGCCATTTTCGGCATGCTAAACCAAACCCCATTTCCGAGGCAAAATCGCTGATATGATGATGGTTCATTTCCGAACCGTGCTCCATTTCCGGAGTGCCATTTTCGGCATGCTAAACCCCATTTTCGAGGCAGATCGCTGATATGATGATGGTTCATTTCTGAACCGTGCTCCATTTCCGAAGTGCCATTTTCGGCATGCTAAACCCCATTTCCGAGGCATCGCTGATATGATGATGGTCCATTTCCGAACCATGCTCCATTTCCGGAGTGCCATTTCCGGCATGCTAAACCCCATTTCCGAGGCATCGCTGATGTGATGATGGTCCATTTCCGAACCGTGCTCCATTTTCGGAGTGTTACTGTGGATGGAGGTTCATTCTCGACCGTCACCGTGTTGTGGTCCATTCCCGATCCGATCTCCATTCCCGGAGTGCCTTCTCGGCGTGCTCATTCCCGAGCTGTCCATTCCCGGACTATATCTCCATTCCCGCGTGCCATTCTCGGCGTTCCATTCCCGGACTTGTCCATTCCCGGACTCCCCCCGGATAGATCTCCATTCTCGAGTGTCATTCCCAGCGTGCCATTCTCGGCGTGTCCATTCCCGGACTAAACTGATCTGATGTAATATGGGTCTCGCCCCAGAATGCCATACCCGGCAATGCTGATACTGATGTAATGTGGGCCTCGCCCCAGAGAATGCCATACCCGGCAAGACTGATATTGATGTAATGTGGGCCTCGCCCCCAGAATGCCATACCCGACAAGACTGATATTGATAAAGATGTGGGCCTCGCCCCCAGAGTGCCATACCCGGCAAGACTGATACTGATGCTAATACGGGCCTCGCCCCAAACTGATGCTGATGTGGGCCTCGCCCTAAACTGATGCTGATTTGGGCCTCGGCCCTAGGATTCATTCTAAATTCTGAAGACGTGGGCCTCGGCCCTGGGATTCATTCCAAATTTTGACGACGTGGGCCTCGGCCCTGGGATTCATTCCCTGGATTCATTCCAAATTCTGAAGACGTGGGCCTCGGCTCTGGGATTCATTCCCAGATTCATTCCAAAACTATGCTGATGTGGGCCTCGGCTCTATGATTCATTCCTGAAATTGATGCTGACAATGCGGGCTTCAACCCTAGGATTCATTCCAAAACTCTGACAGCGTGGGCCTCGGCCCTGGGATTCATTCCCAGATTCATTCAAAAACTCTGCTGATATGGGCCTCGACCCTGAGATTCATTCCCGGATTCATTCCAAGACTCTGCTGATGTGGGCCTCGACCTTGGGACTTATCCCCAAACTGCTGATAAGGTGGGCCTCGACCCTGAGTTGATACTGATGTGGGCCTCGCCCCAAACTGATACTGATGTGGGGCCTCGCCCCCAGACTGAAACTAATGTGGGCCTTGCCCCAAAACTGATACTGATGTGGGCCTCGCCCCAAACTGATACTGATGTGGGCCTCAACCCCGAGACTCATCCCCAAACGAATACTGATATGGGCCTCGACCCCAAACTGAAACTAATGTGGGCCTCGCCCCCATACAGACACTGATATGGGCCTCGACCCCGAGACTCATCCCCAAACGAATACTGATATGAGCCTCGACCCCAAACTGAAACTAATGTGGGCCTCGCCCCCATACAGACACTGATATGGGCCTCGACCCCCAGACTGATACTGACATGGGCCTCGCCCTAAAACTGATACCGATATGGGCCTCAACCCTGGGACTCATCCCCAAAACTATTACTCATATGTTGCTGATTCTGGTTGGCTTGTCTTTGCCGTTTTCTCTTTTTCTTCTTTGAAACCTGTGAATACAAAACGAAACAAACACAAAAAGAATGCAAATACGTTACGTGTATGCATGCATGTATGAATGAATTTCCTATTTCGTTGGTTAGGTCTTCCGCCAGTTCTCCAGGTGATTGCTCAGTCTTCTTTCTGGTTTTATGACTTAATATCTTGTTATGTCCCTGATTCGCGATGTGGGAGACTGGTCGCCCCCAGTCTTGGTTAGCTTTCTGCTCTCCGTTGTTTGCACTTGGTCAAAGATGAACCATATGGTGGGCCTTCCATATCATCATACTATATTACATGCTACGAATAGTCCCAATAGTTACACATATTATTGTCCTCAAAAAATGCTCAGTATTGAAACCAGAGAACCTTCAAAACATTCGTGCAACTCAAATCCAAGTCTTTGAATAAATGATCTAAGCCAGACTCAAAGTGTGTGTGTGTGTAAAGGTTCTTTCACAGCTTGATCCTTAGGTAAGCTAACTCAATGATTTCGTTTCAAAAATCGGGATCGATGGGTCAAACCAACCTAGATGTCTCAATTATGCATGCAGATGCTTTTCCAACGCTCAATGTAGTATGGCTTTATCTCTCTTTTCCTTTGTCTCTCATTTTTTCTTTTCATTTTGAACTTCATTCTTTTCTCTCTCTTTTTTTTTTCCTTCTCTTTTTTTTTTCAACACACCTACCCTTTAAGGTAGCATTTCTCCTCATGGTGGTCCTAATACTCACCCATGGGTAGCTTCACGCTTATCGTTATAGGTGGTTCAATTCTTTTCTTTAGAGACTTTTCTTTCATTATCAACCTATACCACACACAATAACATAAGCAAATCAAGATAGACATCTAAGCAAACGGTCATTCACCGACCTACAATTTCTTCGACTAGTCACTTTGCTAACTACTCAGGTTTTCACCGCTAAGAACCATAATCAAGTGCTTACGAGTCTAACGTAGATCAATTACTCAAAGCATCAGATAAAAGTGCATGAAGGGTTTATCGTTTCTAAGATTTCATCCTAAGGCAAACGATTTCATCATCGGACTTATGTCTAACTATCAATGACTAAAAACAAACAATTTTTCTTTTTTCTATTTTTTCTTTTTTCTTTTTCTTTTTTCTTTTTTTTTCTTTTTTTTTTTCTTTTTATCTCTCTCTCTCTCTCCTTTTTTTTTTGAAGGCCCCCTAATGGTCTTTTCTATCCTTGCCATAAGGTTTCTGTTTCTCGATTTCATTTCCCTCGCTATCCATATTTGCTAAACTCTTCTGTGACAATTCTTCTTTTATCTCTAACCCAACGGATATCTATGATGGTTTTTAAGACACAGAGGGTTAATAGATGCATGTATGCATGAGATGCGTGCGATGTATGAGATTTAATATGCATGTGGTTATCAAAAGCATAAAGAGGCAACTTCTATAGGATATATAACTATCGTTCTCATGCGGGTTTATGACAATGCCTTTGATTGAACTCCCTCAACCCACTATAG
Organism: Zanthoxylum bungeanum; assembly: GCA_019454045.1. NCBI lineage: Eukaryota > Viridiplantae > Streptophyta > Magnoliopsida > Sapindales > Rutaceae > Zanthoxylum > Zanthoxylum bungeanum. The sequence goes on from SKCR01030227.1 coordinate 82,596, forward strand.
AAACGGTCAACTAATGCACAAATCATACACATCACAAGACATGATTTCGGGGCCAATTCTCTATATCCCCAGTGGAGTCGCCAGACTGTAGGACACAGAACTTGACGACGCTGTTCTAGGCTCACGGCCTAGTTGGGAGTACGAAATAACATGGAGTCGCCACCCGGTGTGAACCGGGATAAAGATTTAAGGCCGCACTCACCCCTCGCAAGGGAAGACCTCAAACCGTTGGGTTCGGGATGGTCCCTTACTTATGTCACTTGTGATGATATGATTTGTGCAATAAACTAACCGAATCTATTTAACAATCATGCTCAGAGGTATTTAGATCTAACATGCATTCGCTAAATAAATCCTATTATAAGTTTGCATGCTTGAAAGTAAGTCTTTGAATGGCAAACACGATATCACACAATGAGCATATTGAACCATTAAATAAACGAATCACTATTCAAACATAAACCTAAACTAATCAAAATAACATGCTTAAAAATAACATAATCATGCTTAGAAATTAAATAACAAAACTAAATTAAATCATGTTTAAAATAATAAATGAACGACCTATAAACTACAACATGCTCAAATACAAATTTGGATGAGACGAGATATGTGTATCTTAAGTGGTACGTGGCGTTGTATCCCGAGTGCAGACCGCAATACCGTCCATTCGGAATCGGCTACGGAATTTACGTCCGGGTTTCCATCCGATATACCACAAAAGGGAACACGCATCCCGCTCATCCAACAATCACATAATGCCTCAAACGACTCTCATGCAATAATATTTTAAAATAAATAAAATAAAATGAAAGAAGATAAGTAAAAGGTGCCCTCAGGTCTAACCTCTTTTGTCGTCTCTCGAAAGCGCGTTACGCGGCCGTCGGAAGAGTTGATGTTCCACAACTTTTCTAGTTGACTAATCCAACGTTTTTCCTCGCTGTTTCACTGTTTGGGCTGCTGTTTTCACTCCACTCCGTTTGCTGCTGTTTTGTGTGTATTTTCTGGTCACTGTTTTTGGTAATTAGGGGACTATTTTGTGGGTTATTTGGACTGGTTTGGGCTACGGTTTTTGGACTGTCTGAGGGAGTTTATACGGTAAAAAATCTGGGCAGTTTAGCGCGGCAAAACTGGGCAGAATGTGCAGGCAGTGTGCGGTGAAACTGGACAGAATGTGAGGGGGGGTTTTGGCGTTGATTGAGGGCTGGTCAGGGCAGATTTGATTTGTGAAGTTGATGGGGCTGCTGTGGAGTTTATTAGGCGTGAGTGGGCTGGTGAGTTGGCATGGTTTTGTTACTTTGTGGAGTGTATTTGTTTGTTGGTCAGCGAAGGGCTTTTTGTTGTCGGTGAATGGGCTGCTATGTTGGGTGCTAGGGGCTATTTGAGGGAGTAGTTAGGGCGTGTTGGTGGGCTGCAATTCGGTCAGTTTCAAGGGTAGTTTTGGCGAGGAAATAGGCGGCCAGAATAGTGCAGTTCAAGGGGGTTATTTTCGAGAGTTTAAGGGTGCAGTTCGTGCGTGGTTGTGAGGCAGTCGCTGGTGTGTTCAGTGGCTTAAATTTGGTCGGTTGGTGTGTGCTACGTGGTCTGTTTCTTATGTGAGTCTTGTGTGTATGAGCTGAGTGGAGTGTATGGTCTGTTGGCGTGAAGTTGTGAAGGGAAGCAGGTTAGTGGCGTGAGGGTTGATTACGTGAAGTTATGGCTGTTATGGAGATGGTGATGTGACGTTTTGAAGGGCAGTCTTAGGCGTTGAAGGCTGTTTGTCGCTGTTGGCAGTGGGAGTGGCTTACGTTGAGGGGTTTTGGTGGCAGGTTGTTTGTCGTTTGCTGTGTGAAGGTTTTGTGTGCAATTCGTGTGTGAAGGGCCAAGTGCGAGTGAATTTTAGGGTTGATTTCGTGGGTTGATTTCGTGAGAATGAGCCAGCCAGGGTTTGAATGTGTGGAGAGGGGTTATTTTTATAGGCATGGGGATGGATTTTACCTTGTTGGGGAATGAATCAAATTTGTGTATTAATTATGAGATTTTTTTAATTTAGTATGTGATAAGGAAATCTTTTAATTAGGGGAATTGATTTGATTTGTTCTTTTTAGTTAATGATATGATTTATTTAATTTAGGAAGGTGATTTAATTTAATTTGGGAATGTATTTTATTTTATTTAAATTGGGAATTTAATTTAATTTAATTTCAAGTTCAATTTAATTGGTGAATGTGATTTAATTTAATTTAATTTTTTTTAATTTAATTTGTGACATGTATTTTAAATGTTTTAATTATTTAATTTGTGAGATGTGTTTTTAAATTTTTATTATTTAATTTGTGAGATGTGATTTAATGGGTTTGGTGTGTTTACAGAGGTCCAACAGCGAACCCAAGCGAAACAAGCGAGTTAACTCTGACACAAAATGCTAATTTCCAACTTTACCCTTCCAACGTCCGTTTCCCGCGGTTTTCACAACTAAAGAGGTAGTGTCTCCATACGAGACTCATCATCGGGCTGATATGCAAAAATGCAATGCCTACAAACGTCATGATACAACTCAATGTCAGTTGCAACGCTTTTGCAACTACACCATGACTAGTCATTCTAAGGTCTTTACCATATTAAAAGATAGATTATATTATAGAAATTGCATATATTATTCAAAATAACAAGGTTTTACAGAAGTATTCATAAAGAAATACAATCGGGAATTGGCGCTCTGAGCACCAACCCCAACACTTAGCACATACCCCAAACGAGAAATTTCACAAGTGTAAGTAACAAAATGGATGCCTCGAGGCAGCGTCCTGCCCGAGGTCTCCAAAACATAATTCCTAATCTCTCAGCGGCCTCAGCGAAATAAATCCAGCCCCGAGCCGACACCACGAAGCCTCGGCGGAATGAATCCAGCCCCGAGCCGGTGGCAGACAAAGGCCTCGGCGGGACAAATCCAACCCCGAACCTAGACACCACGAAGCATCGGTGGAACGAATCCAGCCCCGAGCCGGTGGCACACAGAGGCCTCAACGGGACAAATCTGGCCCCGAGCCTAGACACCACGAAGCCTCGGCGGAACGAATCCAGCCCCGAGCCGGTGGCACACAGAGGCCTCGGCAGGATAAATCCAGCCCAGAGCCTAGACATAGATGCAAGTCATGTGGTAGTTACGCTCCGGCCTCGGCAGTCTGATCCTGCCACGAGGGGTTCACGCGCTCCCTCATGCACTTCATCCCTTAAAGTAACTCCCACTTAAAATGAAAAGAGCCAGGCCGTCGCGCTTTACCCGGGGGTTTGATCATGACACCAGTGTTTGGCGTGCCACGGGTTTGGTGCCCTTTCTAACCTCAAATCATTACCTTCGCATCAAGCATGTCAAAAAAATAATGAAAACAACTTTCACGTTTAATTAACAAACAAGTGAGATGTGCAAGTTTCTTAAAAAAAAAAAAGAGTTTTATTCATATTTAAAGGACATACTACCCTTCTTACAACTCTTTGCGGTATATTTTAAGATAGGCTTTTCCATTTGTTTTCTTCTGTCTTCTGCTTTGCAGTCCAACTGCATCTTCTGATCCGAGCTCCGAAAACTCCCAATGCATATGCCAAAGTTGTAAACTTCACATTCAAGCTGGCTCCTGCATCAGGCGCTCCGTCGGGATCCTTCGATCTGAACTTGATCCCAAGGTTTCTGAGCTGGATCACAGGGTCTGCCGAACCAGGCACTCATTCGGTGCTTCTTCAACAATGCATTTTCCCGGTGCCTAGTACCTCCCGATCGACCCTGGGCTTCCGGGCGAGGTCATCAGTCTTCTTTTTGCGTGATTTTCCCGAATACTTTTTACCTTCTTTCTTCTCATTCGGGGAAGACCACCACACCAATTGAGAACTGGACCGACGGACGTCCTCCCTCGCCTTTAGCTGACTAGCTCCCTGATCAATCCTCCAGCACAAGTAACTTGTGAAGCTGGCGATCGGTAGTTTGGGAAACATAGTTCCTTCCTACTGAGGATCCTGGTCAGCTGTCGCCAACGGATGTAACCCATCCCCCTCGTTACATTTTATTCGATAATTCACCTCGGATGGGTGTCCGTTGGCCAATAATTTTACATTTCATTTCACAATTCAAAAAGAAAAGGTTTTTGTCCATACAGACCCATTCTTCCTTCCGTTTCGGTTTGCTTCTTCCCATTCCTTCCCCCCTCCATCCATTCTGCTGTTGAGCTGCTGGTGAAAAATTCTGCTTCCTCCTTCCACCATCGTGTTACAACATGAGCTGCTTCTTGTTCGATTCCCCACAGACGGTGCCAACTGTTGACGGCTGGTTTTCGTCTCAGGGACAATGGTGGGATATTGTTCCCGGGATTAAACCTTCCTTCAGCGGTGAATTTGTTTGGTTACGGGAAACCAAAAGCAAACTTTGGTGGAGGGAGAAGAGCATGCAGATTAACACAAGAAGTTAACATGGTTCGGCGAATCGATTCCAGCCTACGTCCACGGGCACAAAATGGATGGTGTTTTACTTTTATAATACGCTCGGGCCGACCTGTTTGTGGTCGGTCTATATGGGAACCAAGCTGTTTTACAAAGGGAATTGTAAGACTCTCTCAATCTCAATATTTTCTTGTGTCTTTTTTTTTTGCTCCTTTTTTTCTCCTCTTTTTTTCTTTTTACAAAAAAGGGTTCTTCTTATATATACAAAGTTTGAGGCGGCAAAGATGAGGCGGTTGCTGTTCCCATTTCTGCAGAGTCTTCCATGTGAACCTGCTTTATTTATTAAGCTCTCTGCCCTAGGCCTGCTTGTAGCATTGCATTTTTGCATGTGAAACCCGATGATGAGTCTCAGTTGGAGGCACTACCTTTTTTAGTTAAGGATACTGCGGGAAACGGTCGTCGGAAGGGAATCGGTATTTCGTTAGATCCTTATTCACTTGTTTAGCGTCAAGCTCACTTGTTAGACCTCCGTTTAGAGCACCTTTGGCCCAAAAAAAAACCCGCAAACCTTTTAACCTTGGCCCAAAACCCTCACCACCACCACTTAGGCCCACACGCCCATCACCCTAAAATACACCCAATTAAATTAAATATTAATTAGATAATGTATTTGAATTAAATAAAATATTTAAACCATTTACCAATTAAATAAAACATAAAATATAATCATGCCTAATTTAGACAAATCAAATATATTAACTTCCTAACTAAACAAAATCACATACTAAATTAAAAAGATGTTATGCCTAATTAAATCAATCATAACCAATTAAAAATATTGACTTCCTAATCTAACAAATTGTATTCATAAACCAAGATAATCAAATATTCAACCTTCCTAATTCACCAAAATTTGTCCCTCAATCAAATATATATTTTCCTTTTGTGACACTAATTAGATATTACAAATCCCTATCCATGCAAACCCTAATTGAAAACTATAAAACACACACTAAATCAACCCTAAGACCCCCCTCATTCTCACTCTCATTCACGGCATCAAACAAAAAAATATATAAAAACCTAAGCATTGTTCTCTCTCAGAATAAACAAGCAACAAAGAAACTTATCTCCCACAAATCAAACAGCCACAGCCACGAGAGAGGCACCATGATCCTCTCTCGGCAGCCCCTATAACCTAAACACTTCATCTCCTCTCACTAACACAAAACCAATACACACAGCCCTCACGTCCCTTGACCAAACGAAAGCCCCCCACCTCACGCAAGCAGCCTCACCACTTCGACAAAGCCAGAAATAAGCCTTCAAACCAGCCAGCCCCTTCACGCCTTCAAGCAGCTCAAACCCTCAACACCACGCCTATTGCTTCACTGCCACCTAGCCTTCAAAATAGCCACCCACAAACACATAAGCTTCCCACGAGAGCAACAAACGCATGAACCTTCAACGCCTAAAACTGCCCTTCACAACACCACTCACTGCCTCACGGCAAACCAGCAACCCACCACCAAAAACGCATTAACAAATTAGCCAAGACTCCACGTAGCCCTTCATCCATTCGCCACTTCAACCGAGCTCCCATATCGCCAACACAACCTCAAACCCCATGCACCGTGCAACCCTCAATAAGCCGTGAACCAGCCCATTGTCCTTCACCAGAACTGTCCCGAAACTGTCACGCAAAACAGCCCAATCCTGCCCCAAAAATAGCCCCCAAAACTGCACTGTAACCATCGAGAAAATAGTCCTTGAAGCAGCCATCCATTCACCTAAAATAGTCACTGAAACAGTACAAAAACACCCCAAAACAGTCACCGAAACTGTCCAGAAACAGTGAGCAGAAAATACATCACAAACAGCAGCAAAACGAAGTCAAAACAGTGGCTTGAGCAGTGAAACAGCGAGGGAAAAAGCAAACCAGTGAACCGGGAAAGTTAAGGAGCTTTAACCCTTCCGATCTCCGTGAAACGCAAGTCCGAAAGTCGACGAAAAAGGTAAGACCTGAGGGTATTTTCCACATTCGTTTTCTGTTTTATTTTTATTATTCATTGAGTATTGTTCGCATGATTGTTATGTTAAAATGCATGTTGTGGCCCTTGAGTAGATAAATATGCATAGATTACGAAATATTGTATGTTGTGGCCTTGGAATAAAATGAAAGATGTGTCAACTCTCGCGGTATATCGGATGGAAACCCGAACATAAATTTCATAGCCGATTCTGAATGGACGGTAGTATGATCTGTACTCGGGATACAACTCCACGTACCGCTTGAGTAAACGGCACTTTCTTTTGTTTTATGTTGCTTTGATTTATTTATTATTCGTCATTTAAATTCCGCATGTTACTTGTTTATGCATGATGTGATCGAGCGCATGGGCTTAGTAAGTCGGATTAAAGGTCCCCTATTTGGAGGGGTTAAAACTCTTTACCACGATGCTTTGCCGCGCCGGTTGATGTGTGTTCGGTTGAATGTAAGATATGTTCAATCGGTCATACTAAGTTTGATATTATTGTATTTATTCTTTGTATGCATTATGCGATCTAGCGCATGGGCTTTGTAAGTCGGATTAAAGGTCCCCTATTTTGAGGCGTTAAAACCCTTTACCACGATGCTTTGCCGCGTCGGTTGATGTATATTCGGTTGAATATAAGATGTGTTCAATCGGGTATACGAAATCCCATATGATCATCTTTATCTTTGTACGCATCGTAATGAAAAGCACATTTATTCCATTGGTTGCATCACTTACCTTAGTCTTGGCTTAACGTATTACAATTCATATATCCATGTCATGATAGCATTTGAGTATTATTTCTTGTGGTATATCAGATGGAAACCCAGACATAAATTACGTAGCCGATTCCGAATGGACGGTAGTGCGGTCTGTACTTGGGATACAATTCCACGTACCACTTGGAAAAGTGCTCACATGTGTGTTTGTGTCCATATTAGTTATCTTCTTTTGCACCACGTCATATCATGCTTACTTTAATGCCTAATTGCATCCTTAATTGTCTTTTTGCATCATGTACTTAGTTGACTCTTTCATTTACGCATGGACATGTAATGGCTATTTGTTTATGCTTCCGCACGTATAAGTATGATATGTCTATGAAATCACACGTTCTCCATTATTTGATTCGCTTTTATGTATGCTTGCATGGTTAGTGTGTGCTTGTGTTTCCATGAATACAATATGCCAATGAAGTTGTACGTTCGTTTCTACTTTGATGTACTTTCAAGCATGCAACCTTAGATGTAAAATATATGCAAATTTAGGTGTAAGTTTATTTTTGTGCATATGGATTTGGAAGCATGATACTCTTGGAAATAAGTGTTACTTAAGCTTGATTAAATTATTACACAAATCCTTTCATTACAAGTGACATGAGTAAGGGACCATTCTGAACCCAACGGTTTGAGGTCTTCCCTTGCGAGGGGTGAGTGCGGCCTTAAATCTCATTTTCCCGGTTCACACCGAGTGGCGACTCCATTATTCTCCGGTTTAGTCCCTCGTGGCTACTCCGTACTCCCGACTAGGCCGCGAGCCTAGAACAGCATGCGTCGCCCAGTTTGTGTTCCCACACTGCTCCTGTCGAAAGTGAACCTGCTCTCTGACACCCCATCACATCAATATAACTCTTCACTGCCACATGTATTTAATAATGATGAGAGTCTGGCGGGTGCTTCCGGGAAGTGACATGTGTAAAGGGAAATTATAATCTCGAGACTTCTGTCGGTTGTTAAGTGGTCGGCCTAATCATTTTCCGAGCCATTCGAACCATTCCCGTCCTGCCTTGAATTGTCCGAACCCTTTGACTTACTATGAAGGGAGCAGAGTAGGCTTGAAACGTGCCGATGTGCCGACGAGTTAACGTCGTCGATTTATGGAAAATCGCGTCGAAACATATGCTATGGTTGGTCTAAACTGGGGGATTATGTCGGGGCTTCTGCCAAGCCGAGAAGTGCTTAACACTTTTCGAATACCAGCTAAGGAAAATTTCACCCCTGCCTCTGGCTCACATCGCTTGATTTATATGCTAATTTCTACCACCAACAATTTTATTTCCATAACTATAACATCACAGTTTAGGGCTCATACTAGTCCAATTTCTGCACTGTGCTTTGACCCAAGCTGGACACTATTGTTTACTGTTCTTATATATGGAATCAATGTAAATAGTTTTCGAATCATGCCATCCTGTTCAAAAAATCGGTCTTATGATTGGAAATCTTTTCATGTACACCTTTACAAGCTCCATCATGGCATGACATCAGCTGTATGTTCCTGCTCACTCTTTCTTTCAAAATTGTTTTTTTAGAATCTTAATAGAGTTTCTCCTTGAGTTCATCATGCAGGTGAAAAAAGACATACGTTTTAGTCATTATTGCCAGTGGATTGCCGTTGTTTCATCCAAGGGAACTTGCCATTTTTTTGGGCTTGCCCCTTTTGGTGGTGAGACTGTTCTACAAATCCAAAATTCTCATGTAGACGGGCCTACTCTCTCACCTGTTATATCTCTTCCATGGTGGTTTAGTCCATCTTTCATGATAAACCTATCATCATTTTCTTTGCCACTGCCGCTACCTGTTACACTCTCGATGGTTAGCCGAATAAAAAATTCTGGTTGGCTTAATATTGTATTACTGTTAACAATGCTGCATCTTCCGCATCAGGAAAGGCCTCCATTCCACTTAAAGGTTTTGGGGTTAGCGCGGAAGCATCCATGTGACTGGAATTTAAAATTTTCTTCCAAAACCACTCTAAGGATCGTGGTTATGTCGTGTTGATGTAAACAATATACTATTTAAATTAATCTATATTAATTTAACATGCATGTAATAAATAATTTTATTTATCAACATAAATAAAATTTACTGATAATAAAACATACATTTATGTGCTTATTATCTTTTAGAACCTTTTGAATATCCTCCTTGATTTTTCCCTTGTTGTAGCACCAAGCGTTGCACCTCTAGTTGGCACACTAGCTCTCCTCTACAAACAAATCGCTCCCACTATTGAGAACAAAAGAAACCCTTTTCCTTTCTAGGATGTTTGAAGTCTTTAGGAATAAATTGGAACTATTCCAATAGAGAGATAAAAATTCTTCAATTGCGCATATATATACACGCAACTATTGCTTATAAAACAGTACCAAAAACAACTTGCTTGTTTTATTACATGTGATGCTTATATATATATATATATATTCATGCAACAATGAATTGCATTTGCCTTTATTCAACGTGAGAAACAATTTTTCTTCTTCTTAAAACAACAATCAAATTGCTTGCTTATATTTATATATATATACCTTACGCAAAATGGCATATATATTAATATATTCATATATATATATATATAAAAGCAACGTTGAACAGCAATTGCTTGTGTGTATATATATTATTCTTAAGCAAGCTATTACAACAACAAACAATTACTTTTGTAATTCTTGTAAATATATATCAACAACAACATTTGTTGTGTGTATATATATTTATCTGCTTGCATGCAACCTACAGCAACAAAAAACTTTTCTTTGTTTATTGTTTATGTTCATATATATATAGGCAACAACCAATTGTCACCTTCAACTTCAACAAGAAGTTTTCATTCAACTTCAACAAGAAGTACTTCTTGAATAACAAGTCCTTCTACAAGAAGTTTTGCCTCAACTTCAAAAGGAAGTTTTGCCTCAACTTCAACAAGAAGTTTTGCATCAACTTCAACAAGAAGTTTTGCCTTTCAACTTGTACAAGAAGTTTTGTCTTTCAACTTGTACAAGAAGTTTTAATTGTATCTCAATACAATAATGTCAATCAAATATCTCTCCAAATCAAATTTGGTCTCTTAAAGATTCTTTCCAAAATAAAATTAGGATACTTAATCAAATTAGGAATCCTAATTAAATAATGACTTCCTTATTTAATCTTAAATATGACTCTAATTAATTTGGGTGCTAGCTCACTAAATTAAAGTCCAATAGATTAAATATTATTTTGGCATATTAATTAATTAACTATTAATTAATTAATTAATTTAACTTACTTAATTTTAATTAACAATTAATTAAAATTACATTTAATTTATTTAATATAAATATCAAATATTTAATTAAACAATTAAATCTTATTTTATATTTCGAAATTTATTAATCAAATTAATATTTCCGAAATATCCTGAATATCATAATCCAATTAGGAAATACCAAAATAATCATTTATTAACCTTTAATAAACATCCTCGAATTTGTAACATAGACGAGAACTATATTGTGCGACCGTCCTAGGTTCATTATCGAGTAGCAGTGGAATAATATTAACTCTTTAATATTTCATCTCTATGATATTCCACAGACCATGGGTAATCGCCTAGCCGTCCTAGGTTCATTATCGAGTAGCAGTGGAATAATATTAACTCTTTAATATTTTATCTCTATGATATTCCACAGACCATGGGTAATCGCCTAGCAGCAAGCCATGGCCCCTAGTCGATGAATGAAGTGGGAAAACATATGAACCTGTTAGAATACACTTCGAACATGTCATCTCATTCCTTCCGATATTTATGTTTCTTATCGAGTCTGGGATCATGGTAAGGTCAAATCCTTATACTCGACATATCTTTAAACTTTATCTTGTGGATCTGATATCTCTAAGATATCGACTTCTTTGGCCAAAGACTTATATCCACAACTTTAAGTTTCCTTGAAACATCTATAACTTTAATTATCAAAGTTATTGGATCCCATCTTGAAGCATACGTGACTTCGTACGTCAATCGCTCAAGGCCATCTAGCATTTATTCAAAGGACATGGATAGTCGAATGAGGATATACTAGTGAACCAAGAGTATTATCGCACAAGTCATCATATGATCTCAGGTCAGAGGATATGATGACACTAATGTATTATTACGAAGATCAAGACCTTAGATAATATTACCATGTGATCTTACGCTTATGTGGTCGTGTTCGATATTTCATTCTACTAATGAAACATCTATTGTCTGTGTCCTTATGATATGAGACTCATCATCCATTCTATTAACATCATATGTTAATCTATGCGACACACAACAATATTGGTCAAGTGATATATTATTGTCCTGTATAACAATCACATTTTACCAAGAACTTAATTTGAGACATATATAAATATTGTTGACTCTCATATCGCAAACATCTTTTGGATTAACGATATTCATCTGACATAATGTCTCAGGACATACACATAAAATATGGATGTAATAATGTGTAGTTAACAAATGCCTTTTATTAATAAATAATAAACTATATTACAAACAATATGCCTTAAACCATTACATCCATAACTGATTTTAGGGCATACTCTCTAACATCCACCTGGTACCCTATCTGCTGTTTTCCATAGCTCTGTGCCTCAGGACTTGCAACCTGTTCAATTCAAGGCCAATGACTAGGAGCACTTATTGGTTTACACTCCTTCTGGTCATGTTGTTCAATATAAGTTACTATCGTCCATAGGTGGAGAGATAAATGAAACTTCTATGAGAATTGGGCAAGGTTCTCCCATGCAGATGCAAGACAAGAAGTTAGAAGTAAATGTTGAAGCTATACAAGTATGGGATGTATGTCGAAGAACTGCGTGGCCTGAAAGAGAGAAGTGCCTTTCTGGAATCACTCATGGCAAACGAGAAGCTCCAGAGATGATGATAGATCCATCTGATTGTGAGGATAATGATATCAGAATTAAGGAGTTTTCAAACCTCCATGACCGGTCCTACTTGTATATCTCCAACGCAGAGGTGCATATGTGCTCTGGAAGGATACCAGTCTGGCAATATCATAAGGTATTTATGATCTAGAATCGTGTGATGCCTCTGTTTGCATGATTATCAACTTGCTTATGTTCTTGTATATCTTCTAGATACATTTATATTACAATGAGTCACTTGGAGACCGACGGGCAAAGTTCTGCCCAAGAACATACTGGTGGAGAGATTGAATTGGAAAACATTCCTGATCATTACATTAAAATTAAGCAGAAGGATTTATTGCCTGTATTTGGCCATTTTCATAGTGTTCAAACTGATTGGAGTGACAGATATGCATTCAAGTTGACGGAATGCTCTATGGGAGGAGGCACAAATAGGTCTGGAGTTTGGAGTACGGAGGAGACGGTTAACAAAATTGGGAGTGACTGTGAAGTGAGTTCCGTTGACCGTAGTCCTAAAAGCGCCATGAGTACTAATAGGAAACTTCATATTTGTGAAAAATACTTTAATAAGGTTGGGATAGATAGGATCACACATTTGACAAAAGTAAGTAAGTCTGTGACGCTGAAGAATGTAGTGACGGGAAAAATCGGCAAAATCTACAAGATTGCAAAAATATGGTTCGGAAAGCACTTTCTTTTTAATAAAGTCGTTATAAATTCTCTTTTGACGATCATTTTGAAAGTGCCGTCTAGGATCAAGCTCAGGGTTCATTTTGCAAAAAGTACAGAATTTTGGGGTTTTTGTGCAAAATGAGCAAAGTTTTGGGGTTTTTCAAAAACAACGTGATTGAGGCAAAAAAAATGATGGATATAGATTCTAAACACGTCTTATAGTGATTTTGAAAAAGAAATTTTACCAAAAACAACCTAAAAATATCGAATCTAACAAATCTATTTCTAGGGTTTTCAAAACCTAAAAAATTAGGAATCTAATAAGGATAGAGCGAAATGAAAACCAAAGATTAGTATGAGAGTGACGAAATTATCGTAGGAAGAGTTTGGAGGAAGAATGACCGAATTTGAGAGAGCTTTGAGTGATTTTGAGAGAGAGACACGCGAAAATGATGAAGAAAAACGCGTCTGGCGTTTTCAAACCAAGATATCGGTATGCCGGTCTCTCGGACCGGTAAGTGCTTAGTCTGACCGGTAAGCTATGTCTGAGACCGATATATTGGTCCCATAAGGGTCTCGAAGGTGAATCTCATAGTTTTATCGATTAAATGGCCCCCAAAATAGTTTTTAAGCATTTTTTAATGTATCGCACAAGTTATTTATTATCTTAATGAGATTCATTGACATTCAAAGCAACTAATTTATATCAAATGAAGCAAATTATGCATAATATCACTCAATACGTATAAATAGGCAATCAAAACATATTTCATTATTTAATGCAATAGTGTCTAATTACTAGTATGCTTCAAAATTAAGATCAATTCATATTTATTGGAATAAGCATACATATTGGAGGAAACGATACCAATGTTTCCGTAAACACGGATTTTACATATTACTGTTGTCATCAAGTGACAAATCCACCAATTATCCAAATTCATTCATTTTTTAAGATTGCATTTGATATTCTTTCTTTGTTGAGCTCTTCCCTCATCTCTTTTGAGTCTTTGGGATCAATTGCATTTCTCATTGCTTGACCATTCCCAAAGTTCCCCTACAAAATTATTTAAGTATATTTTGGTACCCAAACTTTTTTGGGTTCATGGGGGTTAATTTTGATTCTTTGGGGAATCCTTACATTTACATTCACATTGTTGTTCATGCACTCAAATATTGTGTGCCATTTCTTATTGCATGCGTGACATGTGATATTTTCATTAATTGCAACATTTGCATGAGAATTGGATGTCTTAACGAAATAGTTCTTCAAAAATTTCTTTTAATGTCAAGCCTATATCATAATCCTTCATTTTTAAAAGCACATTTTTGGGATCCAATTAACATATTAAAATTTTTCTCTCCCAAAGTAAATTTTGTTACAATGTTTTGCAAATCTATAATCTTTTTATTTAATAAAATATTTTCATTCATAATAGATTCGAAATCACATGTATTTGAGCTAGATGACATGCTAGATATGTTCTTTTCAATTTTTAGTTTTTCATCTTTTAAACATGCGATTTATTTTTCATGCATTTCATTTTTCTCAATAATTAATGCATGAGCATTTAATAGTAATGAATGCTCATTTTAATCAATTTATGCTTCTTCTTCAGCAATTCACAAAACTCATGTAATTCATTAAAAACATCAAGCAATTCTTTGCTTTCAAAGAAGAAGTTATCATCCTCGATTGCCATAAAGACTAGATTTTTTCTCTCTTCAATTTCCTCATCCGATGAACTGGAGTCGATATTGCTCCAAGTTGCTTTCATTGTCTTTTTCTTGAATTTTCCTATTAATTTTCTTAGTGGACAATCGGTAGCTATATGACCCAATTTTTCACACTCATATCAAATTATTTTCTTATGCTTTTGTGGTCATTTTTCTTTTTTCTTCTCATCCATCTTTGATTTTGCTTTAAGCTTTTCGGATTTGAGGAACTTCTTGAATTTATTGGTCATATGTGTCAACTCATCATCACTATCTTCTTCTTTATCACTAGAGCTAGCATCATCTCATCTTCTTGCTTTTAAAGTTATATTCTTTCTAATTCTACTCTCGTCTTCTTCCTTTTTGTCCATCTTGATTTCCATTTCATATTCCAACAATTTTCCCACCAAGTCATCCAACTTCAAAGTGTTCATATTGTTTGCTTCTTTGATGGAGGAAGTACAACTTCTATATTCCTTAAGGAGTGACCTAAAAAATTTCTTCACTTGATCGCTAGGTTCAATGTTTTTCCCTAGAGCACTAAGTTGATTTATAATCATTGTAAACCTTGAAATCATTTTCTCAATTTCTTCACTGGTTTCCATCTTTAAGTTATCCAACTCACACATGAATCGATTGATCTTGGATTCTTTGACTTGACTAGTTCCCTCGTTCACAATCTCCAAGGACTTCCATAATTCATATGTATTTCCAAACTCTGAAAGCTTGTTAATTTGACTTCGATCAATTGCACAAAGAATATGGTTGAGTGCCTTAGCATTTAAAGAGGCTTGCATGTATTCCTCATCGGTCCATTCAAAATACGGCTTAGGAATCTCTACACCATTGTTATCCCTCGTCATTGGCATTCTTGTACCTTGTGTGATCACCTTGAAGGATTGCACATCAACAGCTAGAAGGTAGTTCAACATCCTCATCTTCTGATAGTTGTAATCAGTTCCGCTATAGAAGGGAGGTCTAGTGGTTGAAAATCCTTCTGCAAGATTTGATGAGTTGCTTGTAGAGGCCATGATCTATTCTCGGATGGTTAGGTCTTTGTTAGGGGTGGAAATTTGGGTCAGGATTCGTTTATTCGTTCGATTCGATTCGCTTTAAAGCGAATACGGGTTTGAAAAATGGATTCGTTTAATAAATGGGTCAATTCGATTCGATTCGTTTATTAAACGAATCGAATACGAATTTAAGCTCATGGATTCGTTTATTCGTTTAGGATTTGTTTTATTATTTTCTTTTACTAGTTATTGTTATTTTTCAATTAGGATTCGAGAAATTATGACTAAATACCATAGAAAAAAATAATAATTTCAATATTTGGTGAGATATTTTTAATAAATATATTAATTACATATTTTATATGTGTAGACGCTGGTTTTAGCCCGAGGTCCACAATTGAGATTTCGTAAATGGGGCACTGGCGATCCTGTAAAACAAAGAAGGTAGGGTGAGCGGGAGTACTGCCCACCGGTGTGGTGGGTACCGGGGGCACTCCGACGCCCAAGTCAGTAAATGAACAAAGGTAATTGTAGATGGAAGGTCAAGGTTAGATGCTACCTTGAACCCCGTTGAATGCCGTGAGGGCGGTAAGTGGCAGGAGTGGCGAGCTTGAGGATGTCCCAAAGCTATGGGTAGGAGAGCCAAACGTTTTTTCCTTCTCTTCTGGACTTTAGTTCTTTTTATAGACGATTCCAAGTGAGACTCATGAATGCCTTAGTTTTCATACGTTTTGGGTGCTTGTAACAGTCGAGTCATGAAGATGCGGTTATAGGTAGTCATGAAGCATGTAGTTATGAGTTTGGACGTTTCATAGGTTGGCATTTATAGGAGTTCATGTATTTGGTCGTTGGGTATGGTGTTTCTCCGAGCATGGGTCTGCATAATATTTTTGGGTTCGGTTAGGGGATCCCAGGGATGCATTTAGTAGTGGGCCTGAGGCGAAATGTCGAAATTACCCTTGGGCCAAATTTGGCCCAAACTGTTTGTCCCCTACTCTCTAAGTCAAGAAGTCATTGGCTTGGAGAGTACTTGACGTATGAGTCGCCTGGGACGATGCCATATTATATTGGTGTACTCGAGCGTTGATGCTGCCTACTAATTGAACCAAACGAAAGTCAAGTTATCAACTTGAGTCTACAAGAGCCATTGGGGAAGTACTCAGTCGTCCGAGCCAGATGATGGTCGGGATAATGAACTTGACTCTACTAGAGCCATTGGGGAAGTAAACAATCGATTGGACCAAATGAAGGTCAGTATAACAGTCATACGACATGTGCCTTCCATGTCTACATGTTGACTCGAAATGAGTCAATGGGGGATGTCGCCGGTCGACTGGACTTGATGAGTCCAGGAAGATATAAGTCATACGACATGTGTATTCCATGTCTACAACTTGACTCGACATGAGTCAATGGGGGATGTCCCCGGTCGACTAGACTTGATGAGTCCAGGAAGATATAAGTCATATGACATGTGTATTCCATGTCTACAACTTGACTCGATATGAGTCAATGGGGGATGTCCCCGGTCGACTGGACTTGATGAGTCCAGGAAGATATAAGTCATATGACATGTGTATTCCATGTCTACAACTTGACTCGAT
Source organism: Zanthoxylum bungeanum (assembly GCA_019454045.1). Taxonomy (NCBI): domain Eukaryota; kingdom Viridiplantae; phylum Streptophyta; class Magnoliopsida; order Sapindales; family Rutaceae; genus Zanthoxylum; species Zanthoxylum bungeanum. The sequence continues at coordinate 99,737 of SKCR01030227.1, forward strand.
ATGAGTCAATGGGGGATGTCCCCGGTCGACTGGACTTGATGAGTCCAGGAAGATATAAGTCATACGACATGTGTATTCCATGTCTACAACTTAACTCGATATGAGTCAATGGGGGATGTCCCCGGTCGACTGGACTTGATGAGTCCAGGAAGATATAAGTCATACGACATGTGTATTCCATGTCTACAACTTGACTCGACATGATTCAATGGGGGATGTCCCCGGTCGACTAGACTTGATGAGTCCAGGAAGATGTAAGTCATACGACATGCGTATTCCATGTCTACAACTTGACTCGACATGAGTCAATGGGGGATGTCCCCGGTTGATTGGACTTGATGAGTCCAGTAAGGTATAATTCATACGACATGTGTAATCCATGTCTATAAATTGACTCGACATGAGTCTATGGTGGATGTCCCTGGTCGACTGGACTTGATAAGAGTCAAAAGGAGTCTATGAGACCTAATAATGCGACATCTTGTTGTTACTTCTACACTCATCGAAGCAGCCCAAGTGCATTGTAGGATCAAAGTTCATGTATTGTTGGCAATAATTGGGCCATGAAAGAAGCCAAAAAGCTACGTAAATCCCATACACTTGCATTCAAAGAAGTATGCCATATGCTTAGATGTATTTATTGGATTCACGCATGTCGCTTGGAGGACATTCATGTTACTAGATTCTCGTACGTTGATCGGAAGACATTCACGTTACTGGTTACACTTATGTCGGTTGGAGGGATGCGTGTTGGTTGGAGGATATTCATGTTAGCTGCATGCACGTCGGTTGGAACCAAGCACGTCGGCTGAAGGCCATACAAGTTGACCGGAGGACACTCACGTTGGCTGGACCAAGAGCAGTCGCTGTCGCTGCTCTAACTCGTAAATTTAGAAGTATGTCATTCTTTTTTTGAGGATGCATCCCGAGTTTCTGATTCGTTCTCCTCCATCTTTGAAGCAACGACCTGATGTGCTCTATCTGGCTCTGAAACTGCAGTGGGAGACCATAATCCATTAGCTAGATAATCCTCATCATTGTCAAATATCTCCATCGGAATTGAGTTTTCATCACAGATTGTTGTGATTGCAGCCTCAGCTGCAACAACAGTTACATTTGGGCCAACCATGGTTGAGATTGGAGCGACTCGTTTTATCAATAAACTACCAGCATCTGATAACCTCTTGATTATCAGATGAAGCTGTTCCGATGGAGATATTTGACAATGATGAGGATTATCTAGCTAATGGATTATGGTCTCCCACTGCAGTTTCAGAGCCAGATAGAGCACATCAGGTCGTTGCTTCAAAGATGGAGGAGAACGAATCAGAAACTCGGGATGCATCCTCAAAAAATAATGACATACTTCTAAATTTACGAGTTAGAGCAGCGACAGCGACTGCTCTTGGTCCAGCCAACGTGAGTGTCCTCCGGTCAACTTGTATGGCCTTCAGCGACGTGCTTGGTTCCAACCGACGTGCATGCAGCTAACATGAATATCCTCCAACCAACACGCATCCCTCCAACCGACATAAGTGTAACCAGTAACGTGAATGTCTTCCGATCAACGTACGAGAATCTAGTAACATGAATGTCCTCCAAGCGACATGCGTGGATCCAATAAATACATCTAAGCATATGGCATACTTCTTTGAATGCAAGTGTATGGGATTTACGTAGCTTTTTGGGCTTCTTTCATGGCCCAATTATTGCCAACAATACATGAACTTTGATCCTACAATGCACTTGGGCTGCTTCGATGAGTGTAGAAGTAACAACAAGATGTCGCATTATTAGGTCTCATAGACTCCTTTTGACTCTTATCAAGTCCAGTCACCAGGGACATCCACCATAGACTCATGTCGAGTCAATTTATAGACATGGATTACACATGTCGTATGAATTATACCTTACTGGACTCATCAAGTCCAATCAACCGGGGACATCCCCCATTGACTCATGTCGAGTCAAGTTGTAGACATGGAATACGCATGTCGTATGACTTACATCTTCCTGGACTCATCAAGTCTAGTCGACCGGGGACATCCCCCATTGAATCATGTCGAGCCAAGTTGTAGACATGGAATACACATGTCGTATGATATATCTTCCTGGACTCATCAAGTCCAGTCGACCGGGGACATCCCCCATTGACTCATATCGAGTCAAGTTGTAGACATGGAATACACATGTCGTATGACTTATATCTTCCTGGACTCATCAAGTCCAGTCGACCGGGGGACACCTCATTGACTCATATCGAGTCAAGTTGTAGACATGGAATACACATGTCATATGACTTATATCTTCCTGGACTCATCAAGTCCAGTCGACCGGGGACATCCCCCATTGACTCATATCGAGTCAAGTTGTAGACATGGAATACACATGTCATATGACTTATATCTTCCTGGACTCATCAAGTCTAGTCGACCGGGGACATCCCCCATTGACTCATGTCGAGTCAAGTTGTAGACATGGAATACACATGTCGTATGACTATATCTTCCTGGACTCATCAAGTCCAGTCGACCGGCGACATCCCCCATTGACTCATTTCGAGTCAACATGTAGACATGGAAGGCACATGTCGTATGACTGTTATACTGACCTTCATTTGGTCCAATCGATTGTTTACTTCCCCAATGGCTCTAGTAGAGTCAAGTTCATTATCCCGACCATCATCTGGCTCGGACGACTGAGTACTTCCCCAATGGCTCTTGTAGACTCAAGTTGATAACTTGACTTTCGTTTGGTTCAATTAGTAGGCAGCATCAACGCTCGTGTACACCAATATAATAATGGCATCGTCCCAGGCGACTCATACGTCAAGTACTCTCCAAGCCAATGACTCCTTGACTTAGAGAGTATGGGACAAACTGTTTGGGCCAAATTTGGCCCAAGGGTAATTTCGACATTTCGCCTCAGGCCCACTACTAAATGCATCCCTGGGATCCCCTAACCGAACCCAAAAATATTATGCAGACCCATGCTCGGAGAAACACCATACCCAACGACCAAATACATGAACTCTTATAAATGCCAACCTATGAAACGTCCAAACTCATAACTACATGCTTCATGACTACCTATAACCGCATCTTCATGACTCGACTGTTACAAGCACCCAAAACGTATGAAAACTAAGGCATTCATGAGTCTCACTTGGAATCGTCTATAAAAAGAACTAAAGTCCAGAAGAGAAGGGAAAAACGTTTGGCTCTCCTACCCATAGCTTTGGGACATCCTCAAGCTCGCCACTCCTGCCACTTACCGCCCTCACGGCATTCAACGGGGTTCAAGGTAGCATCTAACCTTGACCTTCCATCTACAATTACCTTTGTTCATTTACTGACTTGGGCGTCGGAGTGCCCCCGGCACCCACCACACCGGTGGGCAGTACTCCCGCTCACCCTACCTTCTTTGTTTTACAGGATCGCCAGTGCCCCATTTACGAAATCTCAATTGTGGACCTCGGGCTAAAACCAGCGTCTACAATATGTATATATTTATGAAGAATTAATATAAATTAACTATGTTAAATTATGATATTAAATAATATCATGACTAAACGAATATTCGTATTTGATTTATTTAATAAACGAATCGAATACGAATCCTGATATTAGGATTCGTTTAATAAAGGAATCGAATACGAATCTATCACATTTTGATTCGATTCGTTTAGGATTCGATAAAAATTCAATTCGTTGATTCGTTTTGCCACCCCTAGTCTTTGTTGAGAAAACCTCGCTATGATACCGATTAAAATTACCTACAAGCATACAACAAACAAACTCTATATACCCAAGAGATGAGTGAATTGGGTTATGGCCTAATAATGCGGAAATAAAAATTCTTGCCGATTTTACACTACAAAGCTTGTAGTTTTACCAATTAAGTTTAGGTTAATTTTCTCAATTGCAATATATCACCTAAATGCAAGTTTCTAAACAAAAAGCGTATATAAAATAAAACTTGCAATAAGTAAAGAGTTTATGGATAGGAAATAATACTATGATTTATAGTGGTTCGACCAACAATGCCTACGTCCACTTCCCCAAGTCGCGCTTGAAGATTTCCACTAAGTTGAGACAATAACATACAACGAGTTTTCTGTGGCTCTCCCACAACCAAGAGTTTTACACAATAGGTTCACTACAAACCTATTACAATGAGTTTTGTCTACTAGGTTCACTCACAAACCTCTTACAATGAGTTTTCTCAATAGGTTCACTCACAAAACCTCTTACAAATCACAAGTGTTTGATTATGAAGATTTTACAATATCATTTGGGCACTCACAAAGATAATGAAAATTCAAGATATGAGTTGATTACCCAAGTGTTCTAAGCTCACTATTAATAATATGAAGGTGTAGTGTGTGAGCTTGATGTATGAGAGTGTATGATAATAAAGATTTAGTAAACTCTCTGTTTTTGCCTTATAATAAATTGTATGTGACAAAAACGAATTTGGGGCTTTATTTATAGACACCGGTATGCCGGTCTGGCATACAACAGTTATATCATCGTTTAAATATATATATGTTAGACTGGTATAGACACCGGTATGATGACTGATATGGTGCTTGCCGGTTCCAGTAACTATGCAAAATAAATCAGCTCACCGGTATGATAACCGGTATGGTCATTGTCGATTCCAGTAAGAATGTAGCATTGAGCTCACCGGTATGAGGGACCGGTATGGTGTATGATGGATTTAGTAGCTATGCAATCCTCAGATAGACCGGTATGAGATCGGTATGCTTCATGCCGGTTCTAGAGAGCTTGCAAAACAGAGCATAGATCGGTATATTGACCGATATGAGACCGGTATGATTCATGCCGGTTTCAGAGAGCTTGCAAAACATAGCATCTTTACCGGTACGCCGGTTTAGGGGACCGGTATACCGATCTCAGTGTCAAAATACAGGATTAGAAGGTTTAAAATATTTTGCACATGACCGTAATGCATCTATATGAATGTGCATGTGTTTTATGACCTTAGATACTTAAGTAAACAATTCATTTTACAAATAAAGACCTAAGCTAAGACTACACAAGAATTTCTTCAATATGCGCTAATCTTCACATTCAATGCTCTTCACCACCAATATGTTTCGACATCTTTTTGTAATGTCTTGCTAATGTGCGTCGAAGACTTTAAGTGTTGCGTCATCAAAATTCATCTTGAAAATATGTCGCTAACAGGTATCGCCAATAAATTAATAAATGACATGTATGATTTAATAACCATTTTTAATTAGTTTTTAATAATTTAGCACGCGTGATAATGATTTATTAGATTGTTGCACGGATAACATGATACCTTTATTATATTGTAAATTTTCTCCAATGAGTGAGGCTTATATTATGGATGGTTCCATATCATTTTTTCGGACGCTATTCGTTACATAATTGTCCATACAAAAAGGAAAAAATAAAATTAATTCTTGTGGGCACTTTGATAGGATACACATTTCTTGGAAGTTTGGCTGATGGTTCTCTGTTCTTTCATTAACTTTGGATACCCCGACGTCTCTATATATTAGAAAGAGAATAAATAATTACATAAAAAGGAATTGTTGTGTTTTTAATATGTTGAAAGAAAGAATACACAAGTTTCTAAAATTATATTAAACTCGAGAATATGGCAAACGCAGGCTTATAAATACGTAAACAATAACTTTAAAAATTTAAATCTCACCTAATATCCCAAAATACCTCTCCAAAGGATCACCAAGCGAAATGGGTCGTCCACTAGCAGATTAATGGCTTCAATTCTTTTGTTGAAAATGGCACCCATTTTGATATAAAATTTTTAAGAGAAAACTTTTTATAAGATCGTCTTTATAGGACAATCCAATCAATAAATTATACGTATTTGATGTATTTTGAGAATGATCAATCAAAACAGATAGAGAAAAATAATTATAACATGTGTCATTTATTGATTGAATGGTCCTGTAGGAACCATCCATATATAAGATTTTCTCTATTGTTAAAAAAGATAATAACATTTACCGTGGTCCATTAAAACTTCTTGGTAGGCAGTACTAGTTAGCAGTCACAAAAAAAATGACAATGTAAAAGTAGATATGATAAATATATTCGGAGCCGGTCCGGATCCGTAAGGATTTTGAGGATATAAAAATATGAATCTAGGTATGCATTTTAAAAATCCGTACGGATTCGGATTCCGATCCGGATATAAAATAATAAAAATCATTTTTTATTTATGATTTATTATAATTTTATATTTAGATTTTTATTATTTTGGATGAATTATTCTGGAGTTTGATGCTTATGAAATATTGAATATTTCACTGCCAAGACAGCCTCAAGAGGATAATTTGTCTTGGCACTTCAACAGACGTGGCATCTATTCGGTTAAAAATAGTTATCATCTAGCTTTTGGTATTGAAAACATGGATGTTTCTTCAAATGACTCCAGCTTTTGGCAAAGAGTGGGAAAATCTTTTCTTCTCCGGTCTGGAGTAATTTTTTGGTGCAACAGAAGTATGAGTGACGTGATTTTACAAATAAATTAGTAAATGAAATGTATGATTTAATATTCATCTTTTTTAATTATTTTTTAATATTTTAACACGCGTGACAATGAATTATTAAATTATTGTGCACATATGACATAGTACCTCTGTTGTATTATAAATTTTCTGGTATTATAGATGTGGCAGGGAGAAGGAAACCACTCTTCACGCTCTCTTTGCCTGTAAGCTTTCAAAGGCTTGCTAGAAAATTTCATCTTTTGGAGGTATTACGTTATTTGTGCAACAATCCAATCAACCATTATCATGCGTATTAAAATATTATAAAACAACTAAAAAAATAGATTTTAAATCTTACGTGTCATTTATCAATTTGTTAGTGATATTACGTCACTTATACCTCCGTTTAATCAAAGAATTACTCTAGTGGAGATAGGAGAATCATCTCTTCCTCAAATTTAGGTTGTAATCTTCCTCTTTAATTTTATGACAAGTGTCTTTTATTAAAAAAAATAAAAATGTTTTGATAGGATGATTGAATCGTATTCTCATATGGTTAAAAATGTTCTCTTTACTATTTGGTAGATAGTTCATCTACCGTACTTGTTGATGGTGTTTTTTAAGCACTATGATATTTAAGTGGTACGACAGGGGTAAAAGGGTAACTCCCTTGTTGATCGAGATCATTAATACCGACCCGATCACATGAGTGTTATAAAGCCAACAGGTAGAGACCGAACACTTGATGATAGGTGACCGACTACTTTTGTTCGGATGACCGAGCATTATAAGATCGGTAGCAGCATTCTCAGCTCAAATGACCATTATGGCCGACCTCATGAAGACCGAGCACATGGCGAGGCGTGCTCAGGAAGATAAGGCATCCTATTTTTATGGATAAGATGACAAGTTATCCTACCTTCATGGGGTAAACTGATAAGTCAAAAACCTAGTAGGATAAAGAAAGTAAATGTAGTTTTGATTAGGAATCCTTATGAGAAAATGGAATAGTTTTGACTAGGAATCCTTATGGAAAAATGAAATAGTTTCAACTAGGAAATTCTTGTATAAATAGGAATCTGATTTCTTCACCATTATAAATAGGAGGGTAGAGTGAGTGTAGAAAGGAGGAGAATCATTACCATCAGACTTGTAAAAAACAAGAAGCAGAGCTGAGAAGCGTGTTTGAGTAATAAAAGTATCATCCTTTTTGTGCCCGTGGACGTAGGTCGGACCAAGATCCCGCAGACCACGTTAAATCTCTTCGTCGATTGGCGTATTTATCTGTCTTTTGCTAATTTTGCTTTTGGTCCCCCATAACCAAACAAATTCACTATTGAGGAGGATTGTCTCGGAGTAATATTCTCATATTGCCCTGAGACCAAAATCAGCCGTCAACAGTTGGCGCCATCTGTGGGGAACTCAACAAAAAACAGCTCGCGTAATAAGACGATGGCAGAAGATGGAAATCACCGGTCGTCAGGGAGTTCAACAGCGGAATGGATGGAGAAGATGGAAGAAAATATGAGGAAAGATAGGGAGGAAAATCAAAACCTTCTGAAATCCATGATGAACAAACTGGAGAGGATGGAAGAGACGAATAATGAGAAACTTGAAGCCGGAACCAGTCGGAGGAGAGGCGAAATAGCGGAAGGAAAAAATGTCGCAGATGTGAGTGATGACGATGAACCGATGAGGAAGGGTCCCTACGGATTGAGGTCTGTAGTGGTAGAAAAAGATTTACAAACGGAGGATACGTGGGAAGAAGAAGATGGGAGACAGTCGCGGATTCATCATGTGATGGCCCTCGCGATACCAGAAGGGGAAACATGAAGGATAGTGAACTGGACGGGAAGTCTCAAGTCATGAGGAACCCGCCGCACCGTGGTGACAGACGCGAAGAAGGCCGCGGGAGGCGGCATAGTGACACAGATGGCAGTATAAAGTCTTGGTTAAGAAAAGAAATGGCCAAGTGGGGAGTAAACCCCAAAACTGATACATCAGATGCTCGGGACGACGAGGTTGAATCTCCCTTCACAGAAGAAATAAGGTCGGCAAAATTCCCAAGACATTTCAACATGCCATCCATGACGCCCTACAAAGGCCATTCAGATCCAAAGTCTCATATTGAAAGTTTTGTCCTATTAATGGAGGTCCAATGAGTAGTAGGGGATGCCGTTTGCAAAGTTTTCCCCCTAACCTTGGGAGGATCTGCCATTCTGTGGTTCAGAAGTTTAGCCCCAGTGAGCATCGGAAGCTTCGCGCAACTCAGGAAGTCATTTGTTCGGCACTTCAAAGGGGCATGCGTCCCAAAGAAAATGGTGGGAGAATTGAGACTGATGAAGCATGGGGATGATGAGCCCCTGAGGAATTTTATTGAAAGGTACCACAATTTGGTGCTCGAGGTCGGAGCGTACGAGTCATCGGAAGTGCTAGAAAGTCTCAAGGGAGGTCTGAAGGTCGGGAAGTTGTGGACTCACCTGAGGATTCAAGACGTATCGGATTATGCCATTGCCCTGGAGTTGGCCAGGAAGTTTATCTTAATAGAGGAGGAGAAAAAGATTGTCCGGGGAGTAGACACCCGAAAGGCTAAGATACTCAGTCAGACAATCAGTGGGATTCGATCAGAAATTTGAGGAGACAGGTCCCGGATCAGAAGAAACTCAGACCGACACCTCCGAGTAGTAATGTTCAAGAGATAAAGTCATCTGTCCAAGTCAACCGTGTCGCGGGGAGGACAATATACACCCCCTGAACAAACCTATGGCCCAGATAGTTCGGGAAATCCAAGATAAAGGTCTATTGGCAGAGCCTAATTTGAGGAGGTTCCCGATTGAGGAGAGAAATAGTAGGGCATATTGTATCTACCATAACGTAAGGGGACATGCCACGAATGGGTGCAGAGACCTGCGAGAGCAGGTGGAAGACTTGGTGAAAGAAGGCTATCTCAGTGTGTACATAGACCAATCGGTTTTTGAGGTCGACCAAGTTGATAGCGGAAGTCATCCGGTCGGATGCGTGAAATGCTGAGATGCAAAGAGGATGTATTAAGAAGAGCCTTGCTTGTAGTGACCCTTGTAGAGTTGCAAGAAAGACAACGGATCCCAAAAAGGTGAGTAAGACCTCTTCTATATTAGGTTGACATTTGATTATGTTTGTTTGTTCTGGCCCACACAATGGTTTTGATATTTGTTTTACGGCTCGGGTCTGCTCTTGTATCGCCGAGTCTGTTCTGTTGATATATGTTTTACGGCTCGGGTCTGCTCTTGTACCGCCGAGACCGATGTCTCTTTCCGGCTCGGGTCTACTCTTGTACCGTCGAGACCGATGTTTCCTTCCGGCTCGGGTCTGCTCTTGTACCGCCGAGACCGATGTCTCTTTCCGGCTCGGGTCTGCTCTTGTACCGCCGAGACCGATGTCTCTTTTCGGCTCGGGGCTGGATTTCGTTCCGCCGATGCCACTTGTTTATTCGGCTCGGGGCTGGATTTCATTCCGCCGAGGCCACTCGTTTATTCGGCTCGGGCCTGGATTTCGTTCCGCCGAGGCCACTTGTTTATTCGGCTCGGGGCTGGATTTAGTTCCGCCGAGGCCACTTGTTTATTCGGCTAGGGGTTGGACTTCGTTTCGCCGATGCCACTTGTTTATTCGGCTCGGGGCTGGATTTCGTTCCGCCGATGCCACTTGTTTATTCGGCTCGGGGATGGATTTCGTTCCGCCGAGGCCGCTTGTTTATTCGGCTAGGGGTTGGACTTCGTTCCGCCGAGGCCACTTGTTTATTCGGCTCGGGGCTGGATTTCATTCCGCCGAGGCCGCTTGGTTATTCGGCTCGGGGCTGGATTTCATTCCGCCGATGCCACTTGTTTATTCGACTAGGGGTTGGACTTCGTTCCGCCGAGGCCACTTGTTTATTCGGCTCGGGACTGGATTTCATTCCGCCGAGGCCGCTTGGTTATTCGACTCGGGGCTGGATTTTGTTCCGTCGAGGCCTTATGGTTTATTCAACTCGGGGTCGGGTTATGTCCCACCGAGTCGGCTTATTTGGACTGAGGATGTAACATTCCCCCAGAGCCAAGTCTTTCTTTTAGCTCGGGGTCGGGTTACGTCCCACCGAGTCAGCTTCTTTGGACTGGGGATGTAACATTCCCCCAGAGCCAAGTCTTTCTTTCAGCTCGGGGTCGGGTTACGTCCCACCGAATCGGCTTCTTTGGACTGGGGATGTAACATTCCCCCAGAGCCAAGTCTTTCTTTTAGCTCGAGGTCGGCTTACGTCCCACCGAGTCGGCTTCTTTGGACTAGGGATGTAACATTCCCCCAGAGCCAAGTCTTTTAGCTCGGGGTCGGGTTACGTCCCACCGAGTCGGCTTCTTTGGACTGGGGATGTAACATTCCCCCAGAGCCAAGTCTTTATTCAGCTCGGGGTCGGGTTACGTCCCACCGAGTCGGCTTTTTTGGACTGAGGATGTAATATTCCCCCAGAGCCAAGTCTTTATTCAGCTCGGGGTCGGGTTACGTCCCACCGAGTCGGCTTCTTTGGACTGGGGATGTAACATTCCCCCAGAGCCAAGTCTTTCTTTTAGCTCGGGGTCTGGTTACGTCCCACCGAGTCGGTTTCTTTGGACGGCTTCTTTGGACTGGGGATGTAACATTCCCCCAAAGCCAAGTCTTTCTTTTAGCTCGGGGTCGGGTTACGTCCCAACGAGTCGGCTTCTATTGGACTGGGGATGTAACATTCCCCCAGAGCCAAGACTTTCTTTTAGCTTGGGGTCGGGTTACGTCCCACCGAGTCGGCTTCTTTGGACTGGGGATGTAATATTCCCCCAGAGCCAAGTCTTTCTTCAGCTCGGGGTCGGGATACGTCCCACCGAGAGACTTATCATCGACATGGGATCGGAGCATCTCCCCCATGGTCGACCCTTTATTGGTCTAAGGAGGTGACATTCCCCCAGAACCAAATATTCTTCTCAACTCGGGGTCGGGTTACGTCCCACCGAGTCGATCGTCATCAGCATAAGGGCAAATCATTTTCTCCACGGGTAGATATCGGGATCCTCGTTGACTGAGCACATGAAGGTGGCGGGAAGGACCAGATTTGCAGCCAATGCATTTTTCTCTGCGGTTCCTGGAGTGACCACCGACGGAATCATCGGCACGCCATCTTTTTTTTATAGTTCCCGGCATCAACTCGCAAACTCGTTGTTACCGAGAACTAGAGGATAGATGTTGATGGTGTTTTTTAAGCACTATGATATTTAAGCAGTACGGCAGGGGTAAAAAGGGGAACTCTCTTGTTTAATGCCGACCCGACCACAACAGGTAGAGACCGAGCACTTTATGATCGGTAACCCGACCACTTAAATATCGGATGACCGGGCATTATCAGATCGACAACAACATTCTCAGTTCAAATGACTATCATGACCGACCTCATGAAGACCGACCAGATAGCGAGATATGCTCCAGAGATAAATTATCCTATTCTTATGGGGTAAGGGGATACGTTATCTTATTCTTATGGGGTAAGGAGATAAGTTATCCTATTCTAATAGGGTATGATAAGTAAATGTAGTTTTGATTAGGAATCCTTATGGGAAAAAGGGAATGGTTTTGACTAGGAATCCTTATGGGAAAATGAAATTGTTTCAACTAGGAAATTCTTGTAGGAGAAAGAATCTGATTTCTACACTATTATAAATAGAAGGGTAGAGTGTGCATAAGGGGAACAAGTTGAAAGTTGGGAGTTGAGATCAGAATCAATGGGAGAGTCAAGATCAGATCATTACGATCAGACCTGTAAACACAAGAGATATCGGAGAAGCATATCTCAGTAATAAAAGTATCATCCTTTTTGTGCCCGTGGACGTAGGTCGGACCAAGATCCGCCGAACCACGTTAAATCTCCTTGTCGATTGGCATATTATTTGTCTTTTGCTAAGTTTGCTTTTGGTCCCCCATAACCAAACAAATTCACTATTGAGGGAGGATTGTCTCGGGAGTAATATTCTCATATTACCCTGATACCAAAATCAGCCGTCAACAGTTGGCGCCGTCTGTGGGAGATGCTCCCCGAGACATAAGTTTATATATAATTATCATAAGTTTTTCGTTATCACTCATGATTTTTAGAAATTTGTGATTGATAGATGATATAAAAATTTATAACTAATAATTAATATTTTGCGACTGATAACTTAATAAAAAATAATTTTGAATGGAGTAAAATTATGTTAAATGATTCATGTAACTAACATTATTTAGTAAGAATATATTTTTATTTGTTTTACTTTTGGTGTAAGGTAATTTTTATCTATATTTGTAATCTTGGTGTAAAATATGGATGTGAAAATGTAGCCATGTATTGCATTTGACATAATATGATAAAACAATTTGAGTGTTGGCCTATCCAATTTGGAACATAAATAAATCAAAATATGGATTTTTTTAATGAATAAAATGTTATTGAAACTTTTCATATTTCCTTCATTTTTTGATTCATATCACATTCCGGATCTAATGGAATAAGATTAATAGAGACGATATTTTGTAAATGGCCTATTAGAGTGTTCTCTTAATCACTTTTTATCACTTATATTTTGCTGAGTTTAATAAGAGATTTAAGATAGAATATAATATAATCTTTTATTAAAATAAAAAAATATGTGTGGCATCTAATCTCTATAATTAATATTTTTATTATTAAATTATAAATTTAAAATAATAAATTATTAAAAAAAACATATTACAATATAAAAATATAATCTCATATTAAAATAAGAAACCTAAATAGTAGTCATCCACAAAACCTAACTACTTATTGAATTTCGGGTATATTATTATTTATTATTTTATTTTGAATTATTTTATAAGTTTTTTTTTTATTTCATGAATTTTTTATTACTTATTGTGTTTCAGGATGCAGACTCTGACTATTAGCTATTGCACAATGAATTAAAAATATTATTTGAGAATTGAGAGATAAACGAATGAGACATAAATATTACATGTAAGTAAATCAATTATCTCATTTAAACTATAAAACCGATAAGATCTGGAGCATTTACAATATCAATATCTAAAATATATATTTATTCCGCACAAAACACAAGCCTGTTATAATTTTAATAAATTGTTTTTGTTGCGGCTATCACAACTTAAAAATAAATTGATATACATTTAAATTTGGAAAATATTTTTAAATTACATGCCAAATTGAACATTTTTTAGTCCATAAAAAGAAATAAAAGTTTATGGAAATATCACAATGGCCACACGTTCAAGAACAACACAAACAATTATATCAAAAAGACAAAAACCATATCCCAAAATCAATTAAAATATCCCATATTTTAAGGTACATAGACTTTTAAAGTCTCAAAACTTTTTTTGAAATCCCTAAAATTATCAGATTTAAATTTAAATGAAATAGATAAAATTAAATTATTATAAAAAAATATATATTTGAATTTGAATTAGAATTCAAACCTACCCCACCCAATTCCCTGAAATGTTGGTCCCCAAAATTTGAATTATTGAAAACTACCCTCCACTTTCTCTCTCTAAAATTCTTCTAAATTTATCTCACTATCTTACAACTACAGCTCTCCACTCTACAAAAAAACCCTAGCAAAAAAACCCTAATCTTCAAATCCCACACCCCGCCCCATCATCTCCACCTCAAAAAATGGCCAAAAAGAAAGCGACCCAGAAGTCCAATGACGCCAAACAAGAAAACCCACAAGAGCAAAATAACCAAAACCTAACTCAACACAAATCCCTAACCCACCAAAACTCCATGGAAGACCCTTCAGAGCAGATACAGAATCTAAAAAATCTGAATGCAATGCTGCTCCAAGGGACCATTGAGAAGAGACAACAGGTTGATTCTTTGAATCAAGCAAAGGAGGCTTTAGAGACTGAGTTGAGGCAGTTTGGGATTGAAAAGAGTGAGCTTTTGGCTGAGTTGAGTGATGAGAATGAGAAAAATGCCTGCTTGGATATTGAGAAGAGTTTGTTTAGTGTTTTTCTGATGACCCAGATGAAGGAAGTGGGTGAGGGGCTTGATGAAGAGAAAAATGTGAGTGAAAATGAGATTAGGGTTTTGAAGAGTGAAGTAAGTAGGTTGATGGGTACTGTTGAAAATGAGAGAAAGAGATCGAGTCAGGCTTGTAACGAGAGGGATTTGATAAAGAGTGAACTTGATTGTCAAGTTAAGGAGGCAACCAGGTTTAAAGATAGATTGATTGAAATGGAAGAAAAAGAAAGAAATTTGAAATGTGAGATTGTAGTGGTAAAGAATGAATTTGAAAGGCTAAAGAAGGAGAAAAGTGAGAGTGATGTAGATGTTGAAGCTTTGAAGAAAGAAAAAAGTTTTGTGGAGAAGAGATTGGCTGAGTTGGAGAAGGAAACCGATGATTTGAAGCTAAAGATTGAAGGGATTATGCGGGAAAAGAAGGAAATTGATATGCTGAACTGTAAGCAGAAGGTGAAAATTGATGAATTGGAGAAAGAAGTAGGGAAATTGAATGAGATTGTTTCTGGTTTGCAAAATGAGGAGAAAGTTTTGCTTGAAAAGATTTTGGAATTGGAAAAGTGTTGCAGTGAGGCTGTGGATGAGAAAGAAGAGATGACTTTGGAGATCAAAGCTTTAATGGGTCAGGAAAGGGAGAAACGGAGAAGTATTGAGAGACTGATGGAGGAGAAGGATGAAATCTCGCAAAAGTTGGAGAAGGCTGTGGTGGATTTAAATGATAAGGAGGGACAGATTGCGAAATTGCATAGAGAGAAGAATGAGATTGAGGAGAGGAAAGCTAGTCAGGAGAGTGTGGTTTCTGGGCTGCATAAGGAGATTGGTGAATTGAGGGATGTTGTTTTTAAACTGAAAGAGTCTTGTAGAGCTGAAGAAGAGAAAAGCAAACATTTGGTTAATGAAGTTGCGGACTATAAAAGTGCTCTTGATAAAGCTACCGTTGAGAGAGATAATGCTTGGAAGGGTTTGGATGAGGAGAGAAAGAGTGGCATGGACTTGAGGTCGGAAGTATCAGAAATGGAAAAAATGATTGAAGAGAATGTGGAAGAATTGGGGAAAATTAGGAATGAGTGTGAGAACCTAATTGAGCAAAGGACGAAAATGGATAGTCGAGTTGAACTGTTGATGGAGGAAAAAGGATTGGTGCAGAAGAGTCTTTTGGAGGCTAAACAAAGTGTTGATGATATGAGGGCTAAAATCGAATCAATTGGCATTAATTCTGATCGAGCATTGAGCATGTTGAAGAACACTGCAGCCATGGTGTGTCAATCTGAAAATGATCTTGATGGAAAGCAAGGACTGGTTGTTAATGAGAAGAAGCTGCAAGACGAAGCTGAGCAATATGTGGCCGTGTTGGAAGCAATCAAGAATGCATTTAAGAACAAGGAGAAATTGATAGAAGACATGCAGCAGCAAGTGGAATTAATGCAGAACTCTGTGGAGGGACATAAGAAGAAAAGCTTCTGGACTGTGGTATCTTCTGCAACTACTATCTTTGCTGCAGCTTCTGTTGCATATGTTGCTAGAACCCGCTGAATAATTTGACTCTGTCATCAGTTTTTGACATTCAAAGAAGTTTCTCTTTGTTCAAGAATTAGCGGATCATGATCTTCTTGACCAAACGCTGTTTTGATAGTTTATTTAATTTTCTACATGCTATAATAATGTCTTTTCAGTGATGCTGAAATCACAGCAGTAGTAGATAATTTTGAACTGCTTTATGAGTATGAATATCAGTTCATAATCTCATTTCCCATGTTCTCTTATATGTTCATTTGCATTTATTGATATTAATTTGTGCTCCTGTTTCTGTTTCTGCTAGTTATATTTATTTGCATCTCCACTCCCATTGTGCTACGGTTCCAACCGGAACCCGTAGAACCGCTGGAATTGTCTGATTCCATTCGGTTCGGTCATGGTTCACCCTGACCAAATCAAAAAATTCCATTCTTATTTGATCACGGCGGGGGGCAAGTCAAAATAGCAAAACTCACAACTCCTATTTGGTTTAGGGATAATCAGGTTCGAACTGATGACTTCCACCACGTCAAGGTGACATTCTACCGCTGAGTTATATCCCTTCCCTGCCCCCACCAAGAAGTGGAGTTGACTAATCCTAAGGCAAAGGGTCGAGAAACTCAACGCTACTATTCTTGAACAACTTAGAGTTGGAGCCGGGCCTTCCTTTCGCACTATTACAGATACGAATTAATGAGAAAAATTGAATTCAATTGTCAACTGCTCCTAGAAATAGGATTCACTACCGTCGGTTCCGAACCGGAATATCCACTTGCATTCGCTTGTTTTTTTGGTTTACAATGGAATATGATTTTTATTTTTATTTTTATTTTTGCACAAGGCATAAGAGAATTAGGTTCTGAATTAATCTTTTCCATGTCAACTTTGTCTTGAATTTGCAGTGAAACTGATAAATGAAACATAGTCATTATATTTTAGGTGCGTGTAATAATGTAATGAAGCATCAGTTATATTACACTTCACCCATCACTTTGTTCTCTTCCCTTCTGATACCTGTTTTTGGTTCAATGGTTTCTTTCTGCACAAAATTGGCAAAATTATAACCTCAAAATTGGCATTGCATTCTGTTGTGACATTTGTAGATACACATAGTACCTATGTTTCATTTAATTTCTGGTATGCAAGATTTTATTGCAGTTCCTGTGTTTGACTTCTGTTGTGCCTTATAATAGCAAAGACAACATTTCTCAGTGTCATTCCTGCTTCAAACTGTTGTATATTTTGGAGAGAGATTAGAATGTATTGAAGCAGAAATATCACTAGAATGTTACAAAATATCCCCCCTAGAATTATTGTAATAGCAAATATAAAGACCAAGTCCTCAAAGGGTGCGGTTTGGTGGTGTAGGATTCAGAATCTTACCTTGAAGTCCTGGGTTCGAATCCAGGTAGGTGCGTTTATTGTAAGAGTATGAACAGCCGGGAGTTTTACATACTCCGCTTAAACCATAATAGGTGATTGACGGTGGAATTTTCAACAATTTCAATATATATATATATATATAAAAGTACCAACAATGTCCCTTGACAATCGGCAGCCAATTCACATTCCATGATAACGAATTCAATTACTGTGTTGAAGAACTTGCAAAGAAAAACATTATTCCAATAACTTTATTGAGATTAGTACATTAGTGTTGAATAGTACTTGCAATTTGTCTCTTTTGCCGATTACTCAGAGCATAAAAGTTGGCTGTTTGTTTTATGACTTTATCACTATGGTCATATTCTTATTATCATTCTGAAAGCAAATCTTATGTATATTTAATAGAGAAAGTCTCTTGTTGGTGTTGACTCCATAACCTATCCCTTCCATTTTCTAATTATATGTTGCGTTATTCAAAATGTAATTGTACGTGATCAATGTATATATAGGGATGGTAAAATTACTCGGCTCCGGAATGAGATATGGAGATTATCATATTATCTGGATATGGAGATTCGGAATGGGATATACCCACGTCTAAATCTAAATTATTATTTTTTATAAGGAAATTATCATTTTTTTCACCTGATAAATAACATAAGTATCGTTTATCACGAAAATTTCGAAAGTATCATCTTTTCTACCTAAAGTTTCAAATGTGTTCACTTTTTCACTTATATGAGATAGAAAACATATAATTTTCTCTAAATTAAATGACTAATTTGTACATTTTTTCATTATATCAAATGAAAAAGTGTAATTTTCAAACTACTGGTGAAAAGGATAATAAATTCAAAATTTTCATGATAAATGATACTTATCAGAAAATTAGATTTTATTTACCATTCCTATACACATATGATATGGTGTGTGGTGACATCTAATTAAATGAAAAGATGGTGTGGTAATGTTGTCAATGCCATCTCAAACTTTTTTCCTAAAAGGAAGTGCATGGTTACTCAAGTGGTCCCTTGAAAATGCATCCGCAGTCTAACCACCAATCCATCATATTCTATTGGGTTCACCACTAACAGACCAAGCCAATTTTTGTATCTTGTGCTATCCAAAGTTCCCATTAACAGGCATTCAAGATTGAACCAAATCAATCTCCATCCATGGCCAAGTGGAAATTGCTTCCAATCATTTTGTAGGGTTGCATTAAAGCTCATTTCAGAACACAGGATTCAATGGAGGAAAAGGCAGCGCCTTCAAAAGTTGTCAATCAATTATCTTCTAATAGCTAAATTTTTTTTAGCAGAAATTTATTTTATCATCCCAAACTTTTGAATAACTATACAAGCATATTATGTCTAGTAAACAAATTATTAATTTGATCACAAATCTTCAAACATGATTCTGTCCTATACTGCCAAAGACGGCATGCGGGATAAAGTGTTTTCGTAGTTCAACTCACTCAAGTGGTGCATAAGCACCGTCTTTGACTAGTCAAACCAGTAAAATTTTATCTAATATATAAAGAATCATGACTTACAATACCTTGAGGTGTAGCCCAAGTACCGCAGACGGATATTTAAAAAACCAACCCAAACGCCACTTAGGCGGCAGCGCCTTTTAACAATATGGATTCTGTCCAAAATATAACAGCCAGAGAAGCCTTAAATTCTGTTAAATATCAACAAAATAGTGAATAATGGAGATGGGACTAAATCAAAACTTCCAACATTTCACAATATTGTTATATTTACAGTTACCAAATAGATAGTCAGGCACAAATAAAGAAGAAAAAGAGAAAACATATACAACAGATAAACACAAGTCTTTATACATACTAAAACATATGTATACACATAACAGGATCACAAAACTATGGAAGATTTCCCATCCATGTTCTTAAAAATAACTATATAATATTAGCCAGGCACCGAACCCAATTGATTGGCCATCAAATGTTAGACCAAGACTCGAGTATTCCCCACCGTTGTGGCAGGAAGCCAGAATGAGTACTCTCATACTGAAGCCATTAAAGCTTCAATGAGCTCATATCACCCAAGTCCAGATAATTACACGTATAACAGAACACATCACCGTCCAGCTAGTTGCCAGACTACACTTTCTGCCCCGGATAACAAAGTGTCTCAGCCTAGTCATACTGAGAATTTGACTGAGACTCCAGGTAGCAGAACGCCTCCACAATTAGTACAACAGACTATGGTAATACTACACAACTGCATAAACTGAAAACAACCTTAATTACCTGAGGTGCAATGTAAAGCTTCTATCAGGTATCACTGCACATCGGTAAAAGCTACGTATATCAACAGTTAGGACTGACAAAATTACTTATGTTGTCCATGACAGTGTAGAAGTGATCGTTATTAGGCAAGAAATAGAAACCGACTGTTGCCTGCTCCAGATATAGAAGTTTCACATCTTGCCCAGCCTTCTTTAGCCCTTCCACATATGCCAATTGCCAGTCCTGAATGAGATCCAAACCAGCCACCACAACAAGACTCTTAGGAAAGTTCATTCCTACGAGGCTTTTACCTTTGAGGCCAAATGGATTACAAGCCGGATGATCCCTATCTGCTCCTTCAGGAAGATAAGCTCTCCAGTACCAGTCCCGGTCCTGGACAGTGACAAAATATTTTCCATCTAGTCTGTTCTCAGATTCAGTTCGCTCCTGCCCACCAAACATTGGGTTGAGCAGTATATTCCCCAATACTTCGACATCTGATTCTACTGCTCTTAAAGCAACATGGTGCACAATGTTACCACCAGAGCTATCCCCAGCCAAGTAGATATGAACTTTAGAGTCCTTACTTTGAAGCCATGATCTCGATTTAGCCCACTTAAGAGCTGTCCATCCATCATCATAAGCACAAGGATAGCGATTTTCAGGAGCACGCCTATAGTTCACGGAGACCACAACAGCTTTACAGGTCCCAACTAGTCTGCGACAGAAGATGTCATATATAGCACTGTTGGCCGAGGAGTGTGCAAAGCTTCCTCCATGGTAGAAAATTATTATTGGCACAACCACCTCAGAGCTCACAGGCTTCTCCAGCTCAGCAATACGTGGCGGAGGCTCTTCTCCATTTGCAGGTCGATAAATCCTACAAAGTAGGTTGGTGCCCCGGTCGACAATGACATCAAAAGAGAAAACTCCATCCACTGGATTTGCATTCGCTGGGACCTTACGGTCAAGGAACTCTGCCAAGTGGCGATTGAAAGTGCCGTCAGGACGACGAAGAAGATTGTAAGCCAACTTAAAATTGGATATAAGAACCCATGTATGCAATGGGACCACCATCTAAACAGAAAATAAAAGGATCAGAAATTCCAATTTATGTATTGCAAGTACTTAACACAAACTGGTAGTGGTAGAGATCTTTACAGTGCAATTACTAGGTAGATCAAATCAAATACAAAATTTATTACCAAGATTAGCAACTATTCTATACAGAAGATATAAAACTGAAAATAAGATAAACAGGGAACAGCTCTAGAAACCACACTAATGAGCAACTACACACTCCGAGAAGATACAGAGAATCAAATAACACATGCCTATATGGAATGGAAAGATCATATGCAAAACTCAAAGCTCTAAGCCTCTAACCACAAATTCAAATCGAACATGTCCACCAAATATAATTGATCTTAACCAAAAAACATTGATAATTACTAAATGATCTTTAAAATCTATCCCCAAAAAAAAAAAAAAAAAAAAAAACTGCTGAAAACAGCTTTATTTATACTGGAATTGGTAATTTTTAAACTTCAGCATAAGCAAAGAAAAACAAAAGAAAATGAGCCAAACTCTAAGCTTTAAGGAACCCATAGACTTGAAACAAGCCTAGCATCCTATAACAGGAAATCAAAACCAAAAATAAAACAATCCCAATTCAAAAAGAAATTAGCAAGATATTCCACTTTTAAAAGCACAACCCCATAACCCAAATAACCCTATAGACAGGAACAAAAACAAAAACAAACCAGAAAGCATCATTTCCCCAATAAACCGACCTAAAAATCAGGTAAAATTTCATCTCTCAACAACCAAAACACAGACCAAATCCAAATACCAACACAACCTCATCAAACAAATTCAATCTTTCAACACAAAACAGCACAAAACTACAACAAACTCTTAAGTAAACCTCACAAAATGATCAAAACGAGTAAAAATTTCAGAGGAAAAACACACCAACCTATCAAAAAACAAAATCAATCTTTCAACACAAAACAGCACACAATCACCGCAAACTCTTAACTAAACCTCACAAAATAATCAAAACGAGTAAAAATTTCAGAGGAAAAACATAACAACAACCCATCAAAAAACAAAATCAATCTTTCAAGTTTCAACCCAAAACAGCACACAATCACCACAAATTCCTAACTAAACCCCACAAAATGATCAAAATGAGTAAAATCTCAAGAGGAAAAACACACCTTAGAATCAATGAGGTTCACTTCATCACTTGCAGCCATTACACTATTTCTCCCAAAAGATCCAAAAATAAAGCCAAAGACTTTTAACACAGATCCTGTTAAAAGAGCAACCCACTTCAAAAAGTTTCACATACTTTAATACCCATCTCAAAAAATTATCAAATATTTCACTGTAAAATCACACGCTATTGAGCCACAAAGTTACAATTTTTCAGCTCTCATTCACTCCCTTTTGATAAAGTAACAGTACCAATCACGTATAAAAATTGATAAAATCTAACTGCAATAAAACAGAGAGAGAGAGAAATGATGTGATAAGAGAAAGAACGTACGTTAGACAGAAGCTACTGGAAAATACTAAAATGCACCACCGAGTGAATGGTCACAAGATAGACGACAAAGTGAGTGGCCGAAAGATAGCTGGTAAGTGGGACCCTTGTGATAAAAATTTGCAGATTAATAGTAATTAATTAATTAATTAATATGTTTTATTTTCTTTCTATTTTTATTACTTTGGATTAATAATTAAATGAATTTATTTTTTCTCCATTTTATTTTCGGAAACCAAAAAAAAAAAAACGGGGGAGGACAAAAGCTTCCGTGCGTGCGGCCAACGCCACGCCACGTGACGACAAACGGGTCCCGTCTCAAGGTCTCTTGCAAAATTTAGAAAAATAAATAAACACGGCGGGGACAAAAATATAAAACGATTTTATTTTAATTGTGTTTTGATTTTAAAATATAATTAAAATAATATTGTTTTGATAATTTCACTTAGATCCGGCCACGGTTCCGGTTCGGAACAGAAACTGAACCGGATGGAACCGTAAGGTTAAGGTTCCATCCGGTTCCGGTTCCAAAATCGGAACCGAACCGAACCCCCAAACGGTTCGGTTACGGTTCCACAAAATTTGGAACTGTAACCTTAAGGTTCGGTTCCGGTTCGGAACTGGAACCGAACCAAATTTTTCTATTTTTTCCCTTAAAAAGTAGAGAACCGAACCAATTTTTTCTGTTTTGTTCGGTTCGATTCTGCGGTTCCAAAAAGCTGGAACCGTAGAACCAAGATGTTCGGTTCAGTTCTAGAACCGAACCGAACCGTGGCCACCTCTAATTTCACTCATATAACAAATACAGTTATTATGGATAATTAATATCATCCACTATATCATTGATGATAGAAAATTTTAAATCCCAATTAAAATTTAATGTTAAACATTTGGTTCATGACCTCTATTAGAATTCAGGATCTTAAACATTTAGTTCAAGATTATAAATGATTTAACATCCAAAATCCATAATCAGAACGAGACTACATCACTGAAACATACAAATCCTTATATATCCCGACCGATTGTCATTCCTATAATATAATTGTATTTTAAACTAGACATATGTTCTGACCGATTATCATTCCTATGTTTATTTTTTAATATACATCAAATTATTTATTAATAATTTTAGATATTGAATTGTAAGATTATTTGATGGTATGGTTTAAAAAGTTACAAGTGATACATTATATTAATAAACAATGACATGGTCACTAAGTGACATACAAGTTGAACCAAAGAAGCACTTAGAAACTAAAACATGAAGTCTTTTTCATGAACTTCACAATCAATTTTGCACCATTGGGGGTGACTTTATTATTTTGAGAAGCCCACAATACACAGTAGATTTTTGGAAGCACTTGTGTTGTGTTAACATCTAGTAAGTGCTTTTGGCTTCTTTTGAATTAACCTTTTCCAATTTCCATCCATCAAAACTTGCAATAAATAACCATAATAATTCAAAAATACACATCTTAATGGTGGTAGAAAAGCCCGATTCCGGTCTGGCCCGGCCCGGCCCAAGGTAAAAAAAAACCTGGCCGGGCTTTGCAATTTTGGCCCGGACCCGGCCCGGCCCGGGCCAAAACCAAAAATATATATATATATATATATTTTAATATGTTTGTAATATTTTTTTTTTACTTGCTTGTAACATTTAAATTGTAAATTATCTTTACATAGAGTGTGAATGTATTTTTCATGTTTATAATTTTGATGATATATTTATATAATATAATTGTATTTGAAATATTTTTTTCGGGCCTGATTTAGGCCCGAGCCCGGGCCAAAAATTTTTTGGTCGGACTCGGCCCGGGCTTTTCAAAGCCCGGGCCCGATCCGGCCCGTTGCGACCCTTAACCCATCTTCTTCCTTCCCTTGCACAAATTTCAAACTATAATATAATAATATTTATTACGAACATTAAAAAAATTAATAAATATAACCACATGGATATCCATGTTATATAAAAAAAAATATATTACTCGTTCTCTTTAATTTATGTCAAATCTCATGTGCCTAAAGACCAAATTTCATATATTGAAAATATCGTCGTAAAATTATTCAATTCGGGTTTAAATGGAGTAAGATAAAATTTTCAACTGTCCCAAAATCTTATAAAAAACGTACTTTTTGAATTCGGATCTTAAATCTTATATCACAAAATACATTAACTTTATGATTTTGATAATTAAACCTTTTTGTATCACACTTTCCATTGTGTATTTGTTGGCTCTTTCCTATCCGTTCATTTCCTAACTTTTAAGTTGCTTCGATACGTGTGCTAATATATATGTGTATATGTACATGTGTGTATTAAAAATCATTCTCAAATACAATATTTTTATTTTATAATAAATATATCTATTAAAAGATAAAAAAAAATCGCATTAGAAACTTTATTATTTTATTTTACATATAAGTGCATTGAAGTCTATATTTTTTTAACCTTTTAGTGGGTCAATCTTTATTTTATAAAATGAGTGAGTTCTTATTAGAGAATGACTATATGTATGTATTAACTTTTTAATGAGACATTTATTTTAATATAATGAGGACCGACATTTTTATAAAAAAAATACAAATTTTATTGCAATGTGTTTTTGTCCTGTAGTGTATCGTATTTCTTTTTTTATTGTGCATCGTTTTATTAAAATGAAGAATCACTCACTGAGAGAGTATTGTTATACATATACATAAATTTTCAGATAAAGACGTCTGAATGTTACGAATGTAAGGACTTATTTAATGATAAGAAAAACACAAACTCACGCAAAATATTTTGTCTTTCAGTAAATTAGAGTTCCTTTTTTTAGATTAATCTGAATATTAATAACGTATGAACATCTGTATAAAAATAATTTTATGTATACATATATTTGAGCCGAGAATAAAATTATATGATGAATCAATAATGAAATTATAAGATGAGACAATACTAGACTAGGCTAAGGTTCCAGTTCGGAACCGGAACCAAACCAGAACTGAACCGGTTGGAACCGGACAGGTTTCGGTTCCAATGGATTCTGGTTCCGATTCCGAAATCGGAACCGGAATATTTCGGTTCAGTTAAGGTTCACCCGTGACTGAACCGAAAGTGAACCGCTGGAACCGAAAGGTTCCAGCGGTTTAATGGTTCAAATCGGAACTATACGGTTCCCATTGGAATCGTTTCTCCCAACGGCTAAGTAGCTGTTTAGGCGGCTTTTAGGTATGATAAAAAATTATAAAACTCTATAAATAAATGTTATTTTTTATTTATTCAACACATCAATTCTCAATTCTACAATTCTCTCATCTACATTTTCTCATTCTCAATTCTCTCATCTACAATCTCTCAATCTTTAAAATTTCTTTAACAAAAAATGACAAGCTCATCTGAGAACACAATGTCAAATGTGCCAACCCAATAGAGCGGCCCGAGTATCGGTTCACGGAGAAGAGAAGTTAAGTCTCGTTCCTCCAATATTTTCAAAATTCATTTTCATTTAATCGACATTGAAAATGAAGGTACAAAAGCAGTATGCAATCATTGTGGGGTTCTTACAAATTTACAAGTGGATATGGTAATATGATCAAGCACTTGGAAAGACATCACGTCGTTGAAATCAGACTTGATACAACGCAAACTCAAATGGTAAGGTACGCATCATCTAGTAGAGAAACGAGTTATTTAGATTAATTTAAATATTTTGATGCTGAAAATAGAGAAGAATTTGCTAAATTAACTTGTATGACACATCTTTCTTTAAGTTTTGGTAAAAATGTTGCTTTTACTAATTATGTTCATAATGCTTTAAATCTTGATGTTTGTAGAATGATTATAAATACAACAAAACACACATTTTTAAATTATACAAAGATAGCAAAATTATTTTACATGAAATATTTAAAGATATTAAATAATGTATTTCTATTTGTTCTGAAATATTTAAAGATATTAAATATTGTATTTCTATTTGTTCTGATATTTGGAATGACCATTGGAGAACACACTCATACATGGGTGTGACTTGTCATTGGATTGATGCATCATGGAACATGTAAAAATGACATATTGCATTTAGAGTTTTTGATTAATAATATACTGCACAAAATATTTATAGAATGATAAAAGTAATTTTTGATGAATATGGTTTGTTAGGTAAAATTTTAACAATTGATTTTGATAATGCATCTGCAAATACTGCATCAATTAAAGATTTAACAGAAATATGCCAACCAAATTTGGGGGGTCAATTTTTTCATGTTTGTTGCACATACCCCGTCCTTAATTCATGTGTTCAAGATGGTCTGACTAGTTTAGCACCTTTCATTAATCATATTAAGAATGCACTTAATTGTATTTGGTCATATTCTTAAGTCATGAGAGAATGAGCCACGTTTTGTAAAGTAAATGATATTAAAGCGATAAAATTTTCACGAGATGTTCCAACAGGTTGGAATTCAACTTATTTATTTTATGTCAAGTCTTCCAATACAAAGATGCATTATGTAGTTTTTTTCTCAACATGTTAAACATATCACAGTTTTGCCTAGTCAATGGGATGTTTGTGAAAAGATTTTAGAAATTTTAAAAGTTTTTCATGATGCTAAAAATATTTTTAGCGGAGTTTATTATCCTACAACACAATTATTTATTGTTGAAAGTTTGAATATTATTAATACCCTATATGAGTCTGTTGAAAGTTCTGATCCTAATGATATTATTTTGCTTGAAGCTATTATTGTTATGAAACGAAAATAGTTGAATTTTTTCAAAGACATTTCATTACTTTATCTTATTACTGCGGTTTTTGATCCTATATTTAAATTAAAAGGTTTGAATAGTGTATTATAAGCTTACTATGGATATTTAGAAATAATAGATGAAATTGATATTACAGCAATAATAGCTAAAATAAAATTTGATTTAATAGAATTAATTAATGATTATGTTATAATATATAACTTCCAATAAATAGGACAATCTAGTAGTAACGAACTCGTAATACAAACAAGACTCAGCTTAGGTGATCGTTGGTTACTATAACGAAATAAAAAATATAGGGATAACACGACTAACAACCCGGGATTAGATAATTATTCATCTACTAATTTCGAGTTTCCTACTGAAAGTTTAGTGAGTAAAAATTTTCAAACCCTTGACTGGTGGAACCGAAATCAAAATGTATATCATGTATTATCAATTATTGCAAAAGAGTTGCTGGCATCACCGATTTCCACCGTTGTGGTTGAGCAAGCTTTCAGCATGGGAGACAATATATTGGAAGCGAGACGATCTTCATTACATCAAAGCACTTTAGAAGCAACAACATGTGTGGATGATTGGACCCGAACTGATCTAAGGCAACAATAAGATGCCCCCAATAACTTTGAAGACTTGTTCGACAATGCATCTGCAAGTCCAAACGGAACGGAAGCGGAAGGATCAACAAGAACTGATAATGATGATTGATCAACAAGTAAATAATTGTAAATTTCAAAGGGAAACTATCTTAAAATTGTAATGGAACTACGTGAGCTTTGATTTCTCTCACCCTTCGAGGATACGTAGGCAACTTAAGTTTTAAAAAATTTAAGTTCAAGGAATTTTATTTGTAATTTAATCTTAATGTAATCTAAAATTAATAATTTTAAATAAATTTTGTTATCTCATTTTTTTTTTTTCAAAATTATTTATTAAAATTTGAACAAAATAAATAAATAAAATCGGTTCCAATCGGAACCGTAACCGAAACAGGCCGGTTCGGCTCCGGTTCCGGAGTGGAACAGAAGCGGAAGAATCAACAAGAACTGATAATGATGATTGATCAACAGGTAAACAATTGTAAATTTCAATGGAGAACTTTCTTAAAATTGTAATGGAACTACGTGAGCTTTGATTTCTCTCACTCTTCGAGGATACGTATGCAACTTAAGTTTTTAAAAATCTAAGTTCAATAAATTTTATTTGTAATTTAATCTTAATGTAATCTAAAATTAATAATTTTAAATAAATTTTGTTATCTCGTATTTTTTCAAAAATATTTATTAAAATTTGAAAAAAATACATAAAAAAAAATCGGTTCCAACCGGAACCAAAACAGAAACAGACTGGTCTGGTTCAGGTTCCACATAAGTGTGAACCAGAACCGAAATTATCTGATCTGGTTTCGATTCGAAACCGAACCGTACCGGTAGCCGGGTCTAGACAATACTATACTATCTAAAACGGCAAATGAAATGAAATTTGATTAACATTAATGCGTAATTATTGTTATGTTCCCATCTTACTTGTGGCACTCAATTTACATTTGGGTGTTTGTATGTTATCCCACATAATTATAATAATTTTAGAGTATTTAAAATCATATTAAACATATTTTTTTAATAAATTATAATTATTTGATAATAATATAAAGATTTATAAACGATGTTGCAAAAGTCCCTAAATGGCGTGGCTTGATAGTGTAGGGTTCAGGATCTCACCTTGAGGTTCTGGGTTCGAATCCAGATAATACGCTTCTTATAAGAGTCTGAGACAGTCGAAGATTTTACATGCTTCTCTTAAACCCAAAATAAATGATTTGGCGATAGAATTTTCAACGATTAAAAAAAAAAAAAACCGTTTGCAAAAATTGGCAATGCTTCATCATTGTGAAATGGACAAATTGACAATTGAAGTAAGGCTATTGGGAGTGAAACTCTGTAGATAAACAAAATGAATCTTCATAATTGAATTGAATTTCCTCACAATCATTGGGCCTACATTGATACCCAAAAACGTGTGGGGTTCTTGTTCTCTATGCTTAATAATATGTGATTTACGTGTCTCATTCTCATGCCATAAAAAAAGGTGGATTTTATTGGTTGAACCTTTTGATCCAATAACTTAAATCTCAATATAAAAATGTAATAATATAATATTATATTATATTGAAATTCATGTTTTTATATATTTTAATATGATAATTAACTTAATAAGTTAAATGATAATGGGTTTTCATCAAAATTTAAATCCGTAGAATAATACGACAAGCAGAGAGCTAGACTGGCATGTCTACCGAATCTACATCTACTATATACCAAATAACCCCACAAAACGAGGCAAAAAAAATATTTTACCACGCATCTAGTTAGTGGAGAAGTTTATCATATAATAATAGTATCACTTCACTCATATAACAACACAATAATATATTGACATGCATGTTAAATAGTTAAAAAATAACTAAATAAATAATAATTTTGTTTCATAAGTATTGTTCGGTGGTACTATATCATCCATACAATGATGATATCAAAAAATTACTCCGCATCGGTGAGGAAATTGAAGCATGTCATGTAATTTAAAAGGGTAGAAGAGATAGACAAATTAAGCATATGAAAACGTTTGAGTGAGAAGGGGGGCCAAGCATCTGTTTGCAGATTCTATGAACAAAATAAACATGCATGCAAGTTGCAGACAGATTTGATGGAAATCAAATGAGATTGATTCTAAAATATAGGCTTTTTTTTTTTTGGTAGGTTAAGAATCTATGCTGGAGGTTGGAAATGCATATGGTTGCTGTCATGTTGAAAATTTAGAGTTTATAGTGAATAGTTATAAGTTGTACATCAATTAATCATTAACCTGATAATCACACATTAATAGTCACATTAACATTAATAAAAAATTGAGAATTATTGTTGATAGTGTTTTTAGGCACTATGTTATTCAAGCAGCACGACAGGGGTAAGAAAGATAATTCACTTCTCGGTCAAAATCATTAATGCCGACCCGACCACTAAGAGTCAAACAGTAAAAGGCCGAGCACTCGATGATAGGTGACCAACCACTTTTTCAGATAAACCGGGCACTATCAGGTCAACAACATCATTCTCAATACAAAGAACTATCATGACCGACCTCGTGAAAACCGAGCATAGGTCAAGACATGTTCGGGAAGATAAGACATTATATCCATACAAGATAAGATAATAAGTTATCCTACTTTCATGGGGTAAACTAGTAAGTCAATGTCCTAGTATGATAAATAAAGTAAATGTAGTTTTTGACTAGGAATCCTTATGGGAAAAGAGAAATTGTTTCAACTAGGGAACCCTTGTAAAAGAAGGAATCTGATTTCTGCACTATTAAATAGGAGGGTAGAGTATGCTTAAGGGGAGAATGATCAAGCTCTGACTTGTAGAAAACAAAAAAGAGACCCAAAAAGAGTGTTTAAGTAATAAAAGTATCATCCTTTTTTGTGCCCGTTGACGTAGGTCGGATCCAAATCCACCGAACCACGTTAAATCTCCTTGTTGATTGGTGTGTTTATCTGTTTTCTGCTAAATTTGCTTTTGGTCCCCCATAACCAAACAAATTCACTATTGAAGGAGGATAACCTCAGAGGTGATATTCCAATATTGCCCTGAGACCAAAATCAGCCGTCAACAGTTGGCGCCGTCTGTGGGGATACTGAACAAAAAGCAACTCGTGTAGTAAGACAATGGTGGAAGGCGGAAACCACCAATCATCAGGAAACTCATCCGCAGATTGGATGGAGAAGATCGAGGAGAACCTAAGGAAAGAAACGAAGGAAAATCAAATCTTGCTAAAAACCATAGTAGACCGGTTGGAAAGATAGATGGAGCACACGACGAGGCCGGAACTAGCCGACGAAGGAACAAAATAGCAGAGGGAAAAAGAATTGTTGATACAAGTGAGGACGACAGACCCCGGAGGAGAGGCCCTTACAGGGTAAAATCTGTAGTGGTTCAGGAAGACTCCCAAACTGAAGACATGTGAGAGGAAGAAGACGACAAATCGTCACCAAACTCCTCATATAATAGCCCTCACAATGCCAGGAAATAGGGGAAAGAATATGACGAAAGAGCACGGGAAGATACCGGACCTAAGAAGCACCACGCTCAAGACAACAGAAAAAGAGGAAGTCACAAGAGGCGGCATGGAACCAAAGACAGCAGCATGAAATCTTGGCTGCGGGAGGAGCTAGCCAAATGGGGAGTATTCCCCAACACAGACATAGGAGATGCCCGGGACGGTAAAGATGAGTCCCCCCTCACAGAAGAAATAAAGTCAGAAAAATTTCCAAAAAGATTCAGCATGCCAACCATGGCGCCATACAAAGGCCATACTGATCCCAAAACCCACGTTGAAGGTTTCGTCCTAATAATGGAGGTACAAGGGGTAACGGGTGACGCCATTTGCAAGGTGTTCCCCTTAACTCTGGCCGGACCGGCCATCCTATGATATAGAAGCCTAGCCCCAAGAAGCATCAGCAGCTTCACTCAACTCAGAAAGTCATTCATACGGCACTTCAAATGGGCTTGTGTCCCCAGGAAGACGATTGGAGAGCTAAGACTTATGAAACAATGAGACGATGAACCGTTGAAAATATTCATTGAAAGATACCACAATATGGTACTCGAAGTCGGAGGGTATGAGTCCCCCGAGGCCCTGGAAAGCTTAAAGGGAGCCTTGAAAGTCGGGAGGCTATGGACCCACCTAAGAATCCAAGACACCCCGGACTACGCGACCGCCCTGGACGTGGCCCGAAAATTCGTTCTATTAGAAAACGAGGAGAAAATATCCCGAAAAGGGAACACCATCAGAGAAAAGAACCACAAGGGAGGGCGCCCCCGCCGTGTAGAAAGAGAATCCAGAAAACCACCCCCAAAACATAAGGAATATACCCTTAATGTTTCAAACAGCTCGGGCTGGATCTTATTCCACCGAGGCCGTCCGGCTCGGGGTCGGGTTACGTCCCACCGAGTCATGCTCGTTAGTCTGGGGACGTAACATTCCCCCAGGTCCAAGTACCTTTTTCAGCTCGGAGTCGGGGTATGTCCCACCGAGTCAGCCCTTCGGACTGGGGACGTAACATTCCCCCAGGTCCAAGTGCATTTTTCAGCTCGGGGACGGGGTACGTCCCACCGAGTCAGCCCTTCGGACTGGGGACGTAACATTCCCCCAGAACCAAGTATCTCTCTTGGCTCGAGGTCCTCAGGGACATACTCGACGCATAGGATCCGTGAGAAGCATAGCACGAGGAGGGATGATACTCTCGTGGCGATTGCTTGCTCCAGTGTTACCGAACGTAAGGAGGAATATGCCCTTACTGTGTCGAACACTCTTTGATCCTCACCTATCCGATGTAATGGATCCGTGGGAAAGCATAGCACAGGGAGTGATGAGGCCCCCGTGACGATTGCTAGCTCCAGTGATACCGGGCCTAAGGAAGAGTATACCCTTAGTATCCCGGACGCTCTTTGATCCATTCATCATTTGGATCCGAGAGAGGCGCAGCACGGGGATGCGTTGTGCCCCTGTAGCGTGTGCCTGCTCCAGCGTGGTAAGGAGGAGACCTCATACAATACACAGGCTCCACAGTGACCCGACGTGTAGAGGATGTACCCTCACCATTCAAACGCTCAACTGATCCAAATTCTGGTTCGCCGGGACACTGAATTGAAAGATTCAGAATTGTGTTTTGGAGGCCTCGGGCAGGACGCTGTTTTGAGGCATCTGTGCTGTTGTTTACATTTGTGAAAAGTTTTCTTTTGGGACAAGTGCTGAGTTACCCCCACCTTTTTGGTCTTATTTTTCAGAATTTTGATTTTGTTTTTCGCTGGTCTAGCAAGGGGACGCCCGTGCCAGAATCGGTAGGGCTTCACAAGGTTGATTCAATTCCCTTCTGAGCAAGTCCCCAAAGAATACCCGACTCGGGGATGGATTTCATTCCGCCGAGGCCACGTGATTAATCAGGCTCGGGCTGGATTCATTCCGCCGAGGCCACGTGATTAATCAGGCTCGGGCTGGATTCATTCCGCCGAGACCACTTGTTTATTCGGCTCGGGGCTGGATTCATTCCGCCGAGACCACTTGTTTATTCGGCTCGGGGCTGGATTCATTCCGCCGATGCCACTTGATTAATCAGGCTCGGGCTGGATTCGTTCCCCGAGGCCACTTGGTTAATTGGCTCGGGGCTGGATTCGTTCCGCCGAGGTCACTTGATTTCTCAGCTCGGGGTCGGGTTACGTCCCACCGAGTCCGTCTTTTGGTCTGGGGACGTAACATTCCCCCAGGGCCAAGAGTTCATCTCAGCTCGGGGTCGGGTCGTGTCCCACCGAGTCCGTCCTTTTGGTCTGGGGACGTAACATTCCCCCAAGGCCAAGTGTTCATCTCAG
This sequence comes from Zanthoxylum bungeanum, assembly GCA_019454045.1. NCBI lineage: Eukaryota > Viridiplantae > Streptophyta > Magnoliopsida > Sapindales > Rutaceae > Zanthoxylum > Zanthoxylum bungeanum. Next base: position 133,158 of record SKCR01030227.1, read on the forward strand.
CTCGGGGTCGGGTCGTGTCCCACCGAGTCTGTCCTTTTGGTCTGGGGACAAAACATTCCCCCAGGGCCAAGTGTTCATCTCAGCTCGGGGTCGGGTCGTGTCCCACCGAGTCCGTCCTTTTGGTCTGGGGACGTAACATTCCCCCAGGGCCAAATGTTCATCTCAGCTCGGGATCGGGTTACGTCCCACCGAGTCTGACATTTTGGTCTGGGGACGTAACATTCCCTCAGGGCCAAGTGTTCATCTCAGCTCGGGGTCGGGTCGTGTCCCACCGAGTCTGTCCTTTTGGTCTGGGGACGAAACATTCCCCCAGGGCCAAGTGTTCATCTCAGCTCGGGGTCGGGTCGTCTCCTACCGAGTCTGTCCTTTTTGTCTGGGGACGAAACATTCCCCCAGGGCCAAGTGTTCATCTCAGCTCGGGGTCGGGTTACGTCCCACCGAGTCGGTCTTCTTCGGACTAAGGAAGTAACATTCCCCCAGAGCCTAGCTCGGGATCGGATTACATCCCTTCCGGCTCATGTCGTCCCCCACGGAGGGGTCTCAAGTGCTCGAATAACAGGAAACATGAAGAAAATCCAAAAGAGAAAGAGATAATAAAGACATAAAGATATGTATATATATATGTCAAAGACACAGTTTGAAATATTATTACAAACTAGAAGCTAATTGTACACAGGGCCCCGTCCGGGTTACCCATTCTCAATCAACCCGAACAAGGGCGAGACATTTTTCCTCGGCTGGTTCAGACGTTAGTTGGGTAGGCTCGGCCTCGGAAAGGGGAACAACAGCTTCCACCAAGTCAATCTGGGAAACCCCTGTTAGGGTTGGTGCTCCGAGTGCCAATCCGGATCGTATTTATGTCCGATTCATAAATACGAGCAGTTCGATTTTCCATAACATTAATAATTTTAGTGGTAGCACCCTTGTCTTTTATACACTTATTCGATCTAATCTGATTACGATTATATCGAAACTGAATCTGGTTCAGTGATACGTGTATACTAGACAAATACCCTAGGATTTACAGTATAGTGCGTAGTTACAACGTAGTTTGTAATTGACATTGGGAAGCGCACTATTAGTTGTATATCCTTCAATAAAGTTCATGGTCAAGATTTACTAACACGGGTCAGTTAGTAAAATCCGCTGAGACCAGTACATGTCGTATATCGTGACTTGGTCCGATGGTTTATCCTAGTGTACCATGAGTCTCGGGAGACTCGAATGGACATGTAAGTGTTTATTTGATAAGACACTGAACGACTCACCGAAGGTTTCCTAATAGATGGTACACCAACATCAATAGGAACCTTCTCGAGTTGAGCGAGCATAGTGGTCATTCGACTTGAGATACCACTGTGGATATATGAGCTATCCTCCACACTTTGATGGCAGTCACGTCAACGATCTATTCATGATCAGACCTCCGCCTGTTCGTTGGGTGTGGACTGATGCTCATGATATCCAGTGCGTATCAAGATAGGATCCGTCAGTCCTGTGTACAGGGCATATGCATCCAACACGTGTTTATGATCTAGTAAATCCATGGCCGTGGTATAACATCGAAAATCAGTTCCGGGTGTTATTTAGAGATCGTAAATTGAAAGTCGACTGTATTATACCGAACGGATTTGACGTTCTCATCTATATCCCAGGTATAATACGGATATCCTGTGACGGAGGGATTATACGTATGCTAGGACATCGACTTGTATAGTTTAGCGAGATTATCTGTGGTCGTCATAATCCATGAGTTGGTGGATTATGGACACGAAATTGGATTTCGTGACAGATAAACCTAAACTTAGAGAGTCCCACAATATGAAGTGTACTCGTTGAGCACTTGGGCAACTCGATATGAATAATATGGATTATTCATAATACTTCATCGGATTAATAAGTTAATCCGGATCGTTTAATCGGTTAAACGGTAACACATGCTTTAGGGAATTTTGTCCGCTAATAATTATTGTGTATTTGTATTTGATACATAATACGATTAGATACACATTAATTTTTTATTTTTCAAATGAGATTTTGACACATGCCATAAATATGTGTATTTATTATTTAATGTAAATAAAATACATATATTTATGTAAATTAATTGTTTAATTATTTAATAGTTAAATAGTTAAATAATTAATTTTTCCAACCTTATCCATTTATTATAATTGTTATAACAAATTGTGGATTATGATTGGAACACATGGCATGACTTTTAATTTCACTTTATTTATGTCTAATTTTGATTGGATAATTATAAAGTGAAATGAATATTAATTAGATTAATTTTAAAGTGACAAATTTGCCCCCCAACTTGTTACATGATTCGGTCAACCCAACATTAAAAGGAGAAGATTTGATTTTCTTTCTCTTGTCCATCATTTCTACATTGCCGAGAGCTTTCCAAAACAAATGGGTTTCATGGGTTTCATTTCTTTGATGAAACAAAGTGAGGAAAGAAGAAATAAATCAAGAAACAAGCTATGGAAAAATAGCATTAAAGGTAATATTACAATCCTTAAGCCTGGAAAAATTATTTTTCTTGTTTCTTGATGATATAATGATATCTAGGGTTTCTTCTTTTTCATTTAATTTGGGGCTTTTGTTTTTTGATGGATGAATGGAAGTGGTTGAGGCATGTGTGAAGTAGATTACAGAATTAATTAGTGTAATTTGTTTCCAATTTGTTCAAATCGTTGTTGGACAATAAGTTGTCATTCTAGAGTTGTTGATCCACTCTAAATAGCCTAGAATTGTTCTAGAGTTGTTCATGTGTGGTGGGACTTCTTTGGTGTAGGATTAATTAGATTAATCCTAGTGAAAAATTGGATCTAAGCATGAATTTTTAGCATTTCCGGTCATTGTTTCAGATCTGGAATTTTCAGTGTATATATTGATGTATTTGATGTTAAATAAATGTTTTGGATGTAATTTGGGAGTTGGAACAATTGCCGGAAAGTGTTTCCGACTTGAAATAAGCGAAAACGGCCAAAAACGGCATTTCCGGGTGGATTTTGAGCCAACCGGGTGACGGCTGTGAAAACAGTGATTCCGTCACTGTTTGGGCAGCCCATGAACTGCTTCGACACTATTGGAGCTGACCTGGGCAGTTTCCATAAGTGTCGGGTAGTCGGTTCGGTCAAAAATGCATTTTAGGCAATTTTGCGGAAAAACGTTTTTCGTAAAAGTTTCGCGAGTTTTCAACTATATTTATGTTAATATATGATATTAAATAAATTGGTTTAGGTAATATATGAATAAATTATTCATATTAGATATTGAATAATTTATTCGGTATTTTGAAAAAGTTTTAAAATACGATTTCGCCCGAACCCGCACTTCCGCTGCGCCCCGACCCCAAAACCCCAACAACCCCCATCTCAGGGACAGGAGCAGGAACCTCATGACGGATTTCTTGAGGAACATGAGGGACCGGAGCAACCGAGATTGGGTCGGGATCCATCGCCTTCTCGGAAGAAGAGGGGAGCCACTTCTGAAATTCATCCTCGGACATCTCCCATTTACAAAAACAGATAGCTGCATGGATCGGCCCCATATCCAGGTCAGGCAGCACCATCGGGATGATCTCGGCACAGTCCCCGACTCCTTCAAGTCGGATTGCGTCCCTTTCAGCCTCCAGCTCAGCTTCTTTCTTCTCCAACTCATCCCGGGCTTGTACCAGCTCTTCATCTTTGGCCCTCAGCTTGGATTCAACGCTGCACACTTCCACCTGCATGATCCTGTTGTCAGCCCGGGCAGCCTCCAAGTCCTTCTTGGCGGCATCAGCATTCTTTCTCTCCAAAGAAGTGGCGGCCCTGAGACATTTTATTTGTGGTGTGGGCCTCAACAGCAGCCAGCTCCAGATTCTTTATATCCTCCTCTTTCCGGAACAGCTCGACCTCCACCAGAATAAATCAGCACACCATCTTTACATAGTTCCCGGCACCAACTTGCATACTCGTTGGAACCGAGAACTAGGGGACAAATGTTGATGGTGTTTTTAGGCACTATGTTATTCAAGCAGCACGACAGGGGTAAGAAAGGTAATTCACTTCTCGGTCAAAATCATTAATGCCGACCCGACCACTAAGAGCCAAACAGTAAAAGGCCGAGCACTTGATGATAGGTGACCGACCACTTTTTCAGATAAACCGGGCACTATCAGGTCAACAACAGCATTCTCAATACAAAGAACTATCATGACCGACCTCGTGAAAACCGAGCATAGGGCAAGACATGTTCGGGAAGATAAGGCATTCTATCCATACAAGATAAGATAATAAGTTATCCTACTTTCATGGGGTAAACTAGTAAGTCAATGTCCTAGTATGATAAATGAAGTCAATATAGTTTTTGACTAGGAATCCTTATGGGAAAGGGAAATTGTTTCAACTAGGAAACCCTTGTAAAAGAAGGAATCTGATTTCTGCACTATTATAAATATGAGGGTAGAGTATGCTTAAGGGGAGAATGATCAAGCTCTGACTTGTAGAAAACAAAAAAGAGACCCAAAAAGAGTGTTTAAGTAATAAAAGTATCATCCTTTTTTGTGCCCGTGGACGTAGGTCGGATCCAAATCCACCGAACCACGTTAAATCTCCTTGTTGATTGGTGTGTTTATCTGTTTTCTGCTAAATTTGCTTTTGGTCCCCCATAACCAAACAAATTCACTATTGAATGAGGATTACCTCGGAGGTGATATTCCAATATTGCCCTGAGACCAAAATCAGCCGTCAACAATTATAATTGTTAGATAATGAAAGAAAATTTTGAATTCACTATATGTTAATTTAAAACGGTAGAGACCTTTATATACGATACATAAAAAATCAAAATAGGGATTGAAACCTATGATTATATACAATAATAATGAATATATGAAATCTTCATATAATCGGGAAATATAATAAAATTACAAATCCTAAAAATACTATGAATTCTATCTTGGAGATTGATTTCATAATAAATAGACAATATTTTCTTAATATTATTTCCATAATAATAATTCCTTAACACCCATCTCAAACTCAAGCTGATGACGAAGAAACAAGTTTGATGTTGCGTCTTGAAATCGGAGAGTGGAATCCTCAAACTGAAACTCTTGAAACTTGGAGGCTGAAATCTTTGAGATAATTGATGAGCTTTAACATACGAAGCCGAAAGGGGGGAGTCGAAGCCCAAAAGGGAGCTTTAACCCGTGAAGCCCAAAAGGGAGTGGAATCCTGAGAGGAGTGCCGAAGCCTGAGAGAGTCGAATCCGGAGATGGAGCAAAAATCCTGATAAAGAGCCGAAGTCCGACAGAGAGCTGAAGCCCGAGAGGGAGCGAAATCCCGATAGAGAGCTGAAGCCCGAGAGAACCGAAGCCAGAGATGAAGCAAAACTATGACAGAGAGCTGAAGCCCGAGAGAGAGCCGAAATTATAGAAGGAGCGAAATCCCGAAAGAAGCACGAAAAAATCTGAAAGAGAGTCGAAACCCAAAAGGAGTCGGAGCATAGCACACTAATTAAGGAGTGGCGCGTGAGGTTCACGAGCCGATGGTGGTCGTGATCCTCACGTCCCGATGAGAACAGAGAGAGTGGAACTAGAAAAGTCAGAACTTTGTGTCTCATACCATGTTAGATAATGAAATAAAATTTTGAATTCACTCTACATTATATCTACAATGGTATGAGCCTTTATATAAGCTATATAAAAATCAAAATAGGAAATAATTAATACTAATAATGAAAATATAATAAAAACATAAAATATAAAGATTCAATGAATCATATATTGGAGAATGATTTCATAATAAAGAAATAATATTTCATTAATATTGTTTCCATAATAATATTTCTTTAATACTGTTTCCATAATCATATTTCCTTAACTCACCCCTCAAACTCAACGGGGTAACGAAGGAACAAGTTTGAGGTTGAGGTGGGGGTGGGGGTGGGGGTGGGGGTGTTAAGGAAATATTATTATGGAAACGATATTAATGAAATATTATTACAGAAATATTATCTATTTATATGTTAATTTACAATGGTATAGACCTTATATACGTTACATAGAAAACCAGAATAAGAGAATAAACCTATAATCATTTAGAATAATAATGAATATATAAAATCTTAATATATTAGGGAAATATAATTAAACCACAAATCATAAAGATAATAGGAATTCTATCTTGGAGATTGATTTCATAATAAATATATAATATTTTATTAATATTGTTTCTATAATAAAAATTCATTAACATAATATAATATATATTTTTTGAAACGTTGGAAATCCCGCCGTCAAACCACCATACTCGGGCTTAAGCAGAGTATGTAAAATTTTTGGCTGCCTCATGCTCTTACACGAAACACACTCCTATATTCAAATTTAATACCTGAAGGTAGACCCGGCCACGGTTACGGTTCGGAACCGGAACCGACCGGTTGGAACCAGAAGGCTCCCTGCCCAAATAAAAAAAAAATTAAAAATTAAATTAAATTTTATTATTTAAAATGTAAATTACTAATGTACCCCTAATAACGGTAATAAAACGGTTATATTTAGGGACATTTTTGGTATAAAAAAAATTCCAAAATTCAATAAATATGATTCATTTTTCATAATTTCATCACACTAAATTATCAACTCTCTCATTTTCTATAATTCTCTTATTCTCAATCTCACTTAAATACAATTCTCTTATAATCTTATTCTCAATCTCAATTCATTTAGTTGTTAATTTGTTATCATTTGCAATTATTCAATTTTCTTCATAATTTCTCAAAAAAAAAAATGGCAAGCTCATCTAAGAACATAATGTCAAATATGCCAACCCAATAGAGCGGCCCTAGTGTCAGTGCATAATCACGGAGAAGAGAAGTTAAGGCTCGGTCTTCGGATATTTTCAAAATTCATTTTAATTTGGAACGCCTAAAAGATGGTTCACAACGAGCAATTTGCAACTACTGTGGGGTTATCTATAAATTTTCTGGTGGATACGGCAATATGATCAAGCACATGGAAAAACATCATTCGGTTGAACTTGGCATTGATACGACGCAAACTCAAATGGGCAGGTACGCATCATCTAGTAGAGGTACGAGTAGTGTAGATTTATTTAAATATTCTGATGCAAAAAATAGAGAATAATTTGCGAAATTAATTTGTATGACACATCTTTCTTTAAGCTTTGGTGAAAAACTTCATTTTACTAATTACGTGCATAATGCTTTAAACCATGCTGCATGTAGAATGACTCGAAATACAACAAAACGTCATATTTTCAAATTATATAAAGATGGTAAAATTATTTTAAATAAAATATTTAAAGAGATGAAAGGTCGTATTTCTATATGTTCTGATATTTGGAGTGACCATTGGCAAACACACTCATACATGGCTGTGACTTGTCATTGTATTGATGCATCATTTACCATGCAAAAAAGACTTATTGCATTTAGAGTTTTTGATGACCTACATACTGCACATAATATTTATAGAATGATGAAGATAATTTTTTTATGAATATGGTTTAGTAGAAAAAATTTTAACAATTGGATTTGATAATGCATCTGCAAATACTGCATCCATTCATGATTTAAAATCCTTATGTGAACCAAATTTAGGGGGTCGATTTTTTCATATTCGTTGTACATGTCATGTCCTTAACATATGTGTGCAAGACGGACTAAAATTATTATCACCTTTCCTTGATCCAATTAAAACGGCACTTAACTGTATTTGGTTATATTCTCAAGTTAGAAGAGAATGGACCAAGTTTTGTAAAATAAATGGTATTAAACCGATTAAATTTTCAAGAGATGTTCCAACACGTTGTAATTCTACTTATTTTCTTTTATGTCAAGCATTTCAATACAAAGATGCATTATGTAGTTTTTTTTCTCAACATGTTCAAAATATCACACTTTATCATAGTCAATGGGATATTTGTGAAATTTTTTTAGATATTTTAAGAGTTTTTAATGATGCTACTTTAGTTTTTAGCGATGTTTATTATCCTACATCACATTTATTTCTTCTTGAGAGTTTGAATATTGTTGGCACTCTCGATGAGCATGTTGACAATGACGACCCTAATGATATTGTTTTGTTGGAAGCCATTACTGCTATGAAGGTAAAAATGATTGAATTATTTTAGAGAAATTCATTTACTTTATCTTATTGCTGTTGTTTTTGATCATAGATTTAAATTAGAAGGTTTGAATGGTGGTTTACAAGCTTACTATGGTTATTTAGGAATATTAGATGAAATTGATATTACGAGCATAATGACGAAATTAAGAAGTGATTTAATTATTTTATTTAATGATTATATTGTAAGATATAACTTAGGAACATTAGGTCAATCTAGTAGTAGCGAACCGGTAATTCAAACAAGACTTAGCGCATGGGATCGTTGGTTATTGCAACGAAATAAAAAAGCTAGGGATACGACAACTAATAACCCTGAATTAGATAATTATTTATCTACAAATTTTGATTTTTCTAATGAAAGTTTATGCAGTAAAAATTTTAAAATCCTTGAATGGTGGAACCGGCATCAAAATATATATCATGTTTTATCTATTATTGCTAAAGAGATATTGGCAGCACCGATTTACACCGTTGCGGTTGAGCAAGCCTTCAGCTTGGGAGGTAATATATTGGAAGCTAGGCGATCTTCATTACATCCAAGCACTCTAGAAGCAACAACTTGTGTGGATGATTGGACTCGAGCTGATATGAGACAACAAGAAGATGCCCCTGATGATTTTGAAGATTTGTTCGATAATGCTTCTACAACAAGTGCAAGCGGAACCGGAGCCGAAGGATCAACTCATAATGATGATTGATAATTGTAAAATTATAATTTACAAATGGGATATGTCTTAAAATTGTAATGGAACTACGTGAGCTTTGATTCCTCTCACCCTTGGAGGATACGTAGGCAACTTAAATTTTTAAAAATTTAAGCTTAAGCTCTTTAATGTAATAATTTTTTTTATTTATAAAATTAATCTCATTTATTTTAATTAATTTTCAATTTTTGTTTTTAAAAAAAAATTATTGGAACCGAACCGAACCGGTCGGTTCCGGTTCGGTTATAGGTTCCGGTTCCACACTTGCGGAACCGAAAACCGGCCGGTTCGGTTCGGTTCCGAACCGGAATCGAACCGCCGGCCGGGTCTATTTGAAGGTCATATCTTGAGACATACACCACCAAACCACGTTATAATAAACTTAATGATAATACCATAATCTATATGGATGGTGGTTGGGAGAACATACACTTTTTAAGTAAGTATAAAAACATGTATTAATTGACTCAGAGTGAGATGATATATTATTAATATTGTGCATTGAAGGTTACATGAGTGATAATTTAGATTAGAGGTGGGCAAATTAACGAACTGAACCGAAAATATAGGTTCGGTTTGTGTTTGAGTTAAACCGATCGGTTTGGTTCGGTTCAGTTTGAATCATGAATTGGATTTGTGAATCGATCAGTTTGTTGAATCGACTGAATCGATTAGCTTGAGGGTTAATTCTTCTAAAAAACCGATTCGATTCGATTCGATTTTGAATCTAACAGAATTAAAACTGAACTGAAATATTAAAACCGAACCGAATCAAAATAAATCAGTTCGATTCGGTGTTAATCATTCGGTTCCGATCGATTCAGAAATTCTTAAATTGAACAGTTTTCGATTTTGGTTCGGTTCGATTTCGAACCGACCCTTGCCCACCCCTAATTTAGACTAGACAATCCATAATATACAACTCAAAATTTGACATAAAATATGCAATGATGTGGGAAAACAACTTTTTGTAGACATAACAAGGATTTTCATTTGTCATTTCTTATTGATGACACTAAGCAAAGAATGTATTAACTATCCATTCAGTAGGTCCAATATCAAACAGCTAAGAAAAGACAACCCAAATCCAGCTCATTAACATGTCTCATGGCCCAATCAATCTTTCGGACCATTTTAAATAGGCCCAGAACCATTTACAATTTTATGAGAGAATGGGTACCCTATCGAAATCGAATGAGAATTACTAACCTGGGTCCAAACCAAGCTAAATTAAACCAATTAAATCGGTTATATGGATTTTTGATATTATTATATTTAGTTGAAATCATTATATAATTAAGTTCTGTAAAATATAAATATCTCATTATGATTTCTGTCCATATTTCACAACGCAACACTATTTCCTCTAAATTGAGGATTACTAAATCATTTTCCAAAACCCTAAAATGAGTTTTTTTTTTGAATTTTAAAATAAGGGTGTCTTTCATTCCTTATTTTCTTGTAAGTGGAAATATTTTGTTGTTCAATTTACAAATGTACAGTACAATACTAAAATGAAAAAAAATTCAACGGCACCGTTTTAGGGAAGTAGGAGAACCCGCGAAAACAAAATTTCCGGTGCCACGTTGGCAATCCCCGTGATCCTACACTGACCAATCAAAACTCAGAGACAGCCCCTATATATATGAAAAAAAAACCCTCGAATTTTCTCGATGAACAAAAAAAACACTTAAAAGCACTCGCACTCGCAGAGTTTGTTTAATCGAAATCAAGGGTTAGGGTTTTTTTTTCTTCTTAATAACAAGAATGAGTTCAACAAAGGGCGGTAGGGGTAAGCCGAAAGCGTCGAAGTCGGTGTCGCGGTCTTCAAAGGCGGGGCTTCAGTTTCCGGTTGGTAGGATCGCTAGGTTTTTGAAAGCCGGAAAGTACGCCCATCGCGTTGGCGCCGGAGCTCCGGTTTACCTCTCTGCTGTGCTTGAATATCTCGCTGCTGAGGTCTTACTCATTTTTTTGTTTTTTAAATTATGATAATGAAATTAGGGTTTGATTGCATGAAACAGATTAGGTTCAGGGAAATCGAACCAAAAAATGTTTTTTTTTTCCTTCTAGGGTTTCTAAATTGGTATTATAACAATGCTTCATGCAGGCATATATAACTTGAATTATATTACGATTTATTTTAAAATTTGATTCTTGAGAGCAAATTAAACGGTTTGATTTTGTATCTAGGGTTTACTTAATGATAAATTGATTGTGCTTGTGTAATTTGGGAATTGGTTGTATTTCATATACAGGTGTTGGAACTTGCTGGCAATGCAGCAAGGGATAACAAGAAGAATCGTATTGTACCAAGACACATTCAGCTTGCAGTGAGAAATGATGAGGAATTGAGCAAGCTTCTGGGTGCAGTTACCATTGCCAATGGAGGTGTTTTGCCTAACATTCACCAGACTCTGCTTCCAAAGAAGATGGGCAAAGGAAAAACTGATATTGGATCTGCTTCCCAAGAGTTTTAGGCCTGCTCTGTTAGATTTTTCTAGTATCTGTTTTCTAATCTTTGAGTGGTGTAAAGAAATGGTGATGGGTTTTCTTTTCAATTCATAACTATAGTGGCAGCTTAGATTGCTTGTGCTAATCTTTTCACTATATGTAGCTTTGTGATCACTCAAATCAATGCAAAGATTTATAAAATGAAAATTATTTACTTTGTCGGCTATGTGCATAATTGAAAATTTTTTAGGAAAATCTTTTTAGGTGAATAATTGAAAATTTTTGCCTTTTATTCACAATCTTTTCATGATTATATGAGAACTCCAATTTTTTAAGAATGAAAGTTTTGAGCACTCTTTATATAAGTTCTAGTTTGTTCTAATCCTTAATGAATCATATTTTTGGAGACTTGAGAGCAAGAAAAACACATAGAGTTAGGCAAGAATAAAACCTCACTAACCTCACTCAAGATTGAAGTAGAGGATTTCACTAAAACGAGTTCTTTCTCCCTTTGTTTTTTTACTCAACTTTTTATGATATCTCGTTTTGTACTAGTGAATTATTTGTGTTTAATGACAAATGTGTAACTAATTCATTAGTTGAAGGTTGTAATGAATCCTAATTTATTTAATTCAAATTTGGATCTTATTATTCTATTGCGTGTTACATCGGGTTATTTTTATTATTTAATCTTAATGTTTTTTTGTTACTTGATTATCAATATGATAGTTGTGGTAAATCTCTGAGAACTTAGATAAAGGAATTTGAGTTAAGTTTTGGTAATAATAGCGCGTGATCGTAGTTTCTAATGGATAGATTTACATGCAGAATATGAATATATCTACAGGACATGTGTAGCCAATATTAGAATTTGTTCATAATGAGTTTAACTTGACTTAACTATCATATGAATATAGGTAATTGAATTGAGTTAGGCGTTTCCACCTGACCATCGGAAGAAACTTATAGATTAATTAACGTTCTAGATTAATATCCCATGTTAATGGCTCAATTGGATAAAAAATGTATAAAAACTCATTCGCATGTTTATGTGAAGTTGCAACCTTAGATTTTCAAAAGAAATCTTATTTTTTTGTTTTTATTTTATTGAGTTTAACCATCTCTCTTCTCTCATCAATTGTTTAATTTTAATTAAGTTACGTATAATTTTAGTATTAATACGATCAATAATAATCATTAATTGGAAGTTTTAAATTATAGCAAACACAATAATCTTTATCTAATTAGGCAATGAGTAAACAAAAAATCATAATAAAGTAAGAATCTTGACTATTATATACGACAAAAGAAACAAGAATCTTGACTATTACGGACCATAAAAGAATAAAAGAAACCAATCTTGATCGGATAGTTACAACAATGTCTTATATGAATATAAGAATCCAATATTTTTGTGTCTGATTCGATAAATATAACTGAATCACTAATATTAGATACTAAAATTGATATTTTTAAATTTGTAGGAAATAAAATATTATTAAATTAATTTAGAGTGTGGTTATATATCATTTTACCAAGAATTTATTGTATTATGCTTATGCAAGTCTTAACAAATAGCTCATAATTGTATATTTTATTGTTAGTCATCAGAAGATCATAATTGCTATGATTAATTTTAATTGTCTAATAATAATAATTATTATTATTTTAAAAACATAAACAATACTCTTTTTTGGCGGCTAAAACTAACCGAATCCGTTATATACAAAAGCTCTCTACGTATAAATCCCTAAACCATAAGTTCTTCTCTCCCTTGCTAAATAAAAAAAGATTATGCTTTCTCCAAGAAACATTATCTTCCCGCTTTCCCCAAGAACCTGCAGACACCGCCTACCGCTTCTCCGCCGTGCACCTCCTGTGGGTCCCACAAACGACTGGAAGCAAAACCCAAGAACGGCACCCATCCTAATTTTCTCCGGTGCTGGAGGTGCCTCCACTTTCCCCGCAGCCAATTGAGTGCGATCCCATGCCGTCTCCGGCCAATACTTTTTCCAGCTATTCTGATAGCCCTCATCGCGAGGTTTATTTCTTTCTTTCTTTTGTTCTTTTGTGTCTGTATTTGCCAAGGTTCTTGCTTTATTGTGATTTTTTCTTTTCTGATTGCGTAATTAGATAAAGATTACTGGGTTTGTGTAGATTAAAGCTTCAAGTTTGTTGATGCGGGTTTATTTGTTAATTTGTTTCATCATTAAGGTTCTGATTTTGGAGGCTAATTAGTGTTATTTTGTGTTTGATGGTGATGCTGTTTGATAAAGATTCTTGGGTCAAATGTGGATTTTTGTAATCATTCAGTGGTTCTGTTTTTCTGGGTTGCCTTCTTTCTTCTTTGAGTGGATGAATATTTGTGACAGTTAAAATGTTTTATCATATCTGAATGCTATCTTAATTCTGTGATTGGAACTGGAATGTGGATTTCATGTGATCATTCAGTGGTTCGCTTTCAATTCTGTTTTTCTGGGTTGCTTTGGATTTTTTCCCTTGTTTGAGTGGATGAAAGTTTGTGTAAAATGTTTGCGATCTTAATCTTGTGATTGGAACTGTGTTTATGGTAGTGGCCGAAGAAGATGAGGGATTGCCCGGGGGAAATGATCCGGAACTGTGATGAAATTTTGGGTGATGATGTGGATGCTGCCAATGTAGAGACAAATGACAATGACACAATGGTAACAGCAATGCTGTAAACACCGTGAGCCATAAATGGCACAAGCTCAGGGTGTTTACAGCATTGCTGTTACCATTGTGGCATTGTCATATGTCTCTACATTGACAGCATCCACATCATCACCCAAAATTTCATCACAGTTCCGGATCATTTCCCTCGGGCAATCCCTCATCTTCTTCGGCCACTACCATAAACCCAGTTCCAATCACAAGATTACGATCGCAAACATTTTACTATCACAAAGCATTGCTGTTCATCTTCGTTACTGACTCTCCAAACATTTGCCCGCCGCCCTCACGGCAGTCTATGGGGGTTAAGGTAAACTCGTAACTTATCCTTCCATCATTTTCAGTTTATCTTCGTTACTGACTTGAGCGTCGGAGTGCCTACGGCACCCACCACACCGGTGGGTAGACTCTCCACACTCACTCTACCTTTGTTTTGCAGGATCGCTAGTGCCCCATCATACAAATCTTAATTGTGGACCTCAGGCGAAATCCAGTGTCTACAAGTATTGGGTCAAATATGGATTTCATGTGATCATTCAATGGTTTGATTTCAATTATGTTTTTCTGGATTGCTTTGGATTTTACTTCTTTGTTGTTTATTTCATGTTTTGGATTATTCTTTTTTTGTCCCAGTTTGTTGACTGCGGGTTTAGTTGGTATTGATATTATTTCATCCTTATTAGTCTGTTTTAATTGCCAATGAGTTTGTGAAAAAGGAAATTTTGAATCTCAATATTAATAATGAATCCGGTGAAACACTTATAATTGTAATGGAAATTTGCCATTGTCAATTTGATTCTAAACCGTATGTGACTCTCTGTTGAAGCTGTGAGTTTGGAGAAGAAAGGGGAGCCCTGATCCTTTCCAGTGCCCATGTGGCACTGGATATCAGATTATTCTTTCAGGAGGAAACTGTCACTACAAGCTGATGTAGATGTTGCAGATGATTGGAGCACTCAATACTTTCTAGGTTTCAGTTATTTAGTCCAGATATGTTCTTGGTTTTCACATTGATTGAATTTTATTTCTGTTGCTATTCAGATTTTTATTTTTTCAGTACTGATTGTTCATAATGATCAATGTCTTTTTTTATACAATGTATTTCAACTGGTGATATGGTCTGAACTGTGAAGAAAAGAAGCATGCTCATTGTTGGATTTGTTATCTGAAGATGATGATTGAAAGAATTTTCTGTAAAACTCTTACTTCTTATATGCTTTCTGCATGAAGATCACAGGTTTCCAAGTTTATAATCATCATCCATTTGCTGACTTTTGAAGATTATCATTTTGAAATTTTACTTACCATTTCTCACAAGTTTTTCTTCTTAAGCATATCACAAGTTTTCTGAAACATTTTAATGAATCAATATGACTTTAGGTTTCTTAGAGGAGGAGGAGGGGCTCTTCTTCTTCTTCTTCTTCAAGATCCTATTCATTCTCATTGCATGCTTAGGGATTAAGTCTACGCATTTCATAGCCATTTTAACAGGCAAGTCATTATTTATTTAAATTGCTTTTTCTAATTAATGTTACTTATATAATATATATATATATATTGTTTCTTCAGATTCTTGTACAAACAGAGACATAAGCATCTCGCAAAGCAAAGATTCAACATCTGGGATCTCACAATACATAGTTCAGATTGTGAACACACGTGTGTTTTAAGGTGAATCCTCTAAATCCAAGGAATTTTATGATATTTATAAATAATAAATTAAATTATACAAAAAAAAAGACTATGTATCAAACTAGTTTGGATACCCGGGCAGTCTAGATTATTTAAAAAGATAATTAAGCAAAAACTGAAAGAGAAATTAGCAAAATTAACTGAAAAAATATATTCATTTATCAAAATGAGTCATAACATTTGTCATTTGCATTTCCAGTCATAGTCTCCGAAATATACTTCAAAGAATATGGATTCTCCTAAGTATATACCGAAGTTGGTGTAAAATTCGGAGATCCGAAATCAAAACTTCAGATTTCCGAATTTTTTATTTTTTATAAAAAAGTTTTTTTTTTTTTTTTTTTTTTTTTTTTTTTTAACTAATGTTTTGATTCTCGATGCAGGTTTGAATGTATTGCCACTAAATGAGCGTATTTTGACGGGACGACTGAAAACAAATAGAAGTCTGTCATAAAGCGAACAAACGGTGTAAATCATATGTGGTCGATGTGGTGAACGTAGATATAATAAACGTTCATGCATGACTCTTCTTAACCAAAATTCAAGTCAAAGTCAACAGTAATATGAACTTATGTAAACAAATTTGATATATTAGAAATTAATATTTTTTTTTATTTATGCTTTCAAACTTATATGTAAAAATCTTATGTATCAATAAAAATCATTAACTATTTCGTTGAGCATCAAAATCAATATCGTATCATCATAAAAAACTAAGTTTTATAGTGAGAACAAATGGAGATTGTTCGATTTTATAAATAATTTTTCAAACTTCGGACATCCGACGAATACTTCGGGAATCCAAAGTTTTGAATAAAAAATTAAAAAAAATTAAAAAATTTTGGCTCTCCGAATTTTACACCAACTTCGGTGTGTACTTAGGAGAATCTATATTCTTCGAAGTACACTTTGAAGAATTCATATTCTCCAAAGTACACTTTGGAGACTATGACTGAAAATGAAAATAATAAACATTTTTAACAAATTGATATCTTTTTTTTTTTTTTTTTGGTTAGTTTTACTAATTTACCAAACTGAAAATGGAATTATTCTAATTATACGATTCCAGTTGATTAAGTTAGCAGTTTTGTTGATGTCCATAAGAATTCAATTAAAAAATGACATCAAAATAATTGTATGCAATCAAAAGTTTAAAGTGTCATTTTCTACCCCCAATTGCAGACTGGCAGTGGGTAGGGTTTGGTGCGAGTTTGCCATTACCAAACCTGCACCCGCATATGTAAATAAATTACCAAATCCGCACCATACCCGTTGCAAGTTTTAATTTTCATTACCAAACCCGTACCGGTACCCAGCGGATTTTTTGCGGGTTCTTAAAATATTGAATTCATTTATGCTCTTAATAATAAAATCTTTTTAATTAAATATTGATATTTTTTCATAACATACAAAAAAAAAAAAAATGTATTTGATAGTTTACAAATTAGGACACATAAATAAAAGTTTAAAATATTTATAACATAATGTCAAATTCATATTATCACAATTATATACATGAATCACTAGTTGAGTATCTTTCATTACGTTTTCATATCATCAAAATTATTGAATCAAGACTAAAAGTAATTCAAAAATATTAAGAGAGAGCAATTCAAAAATTGTAAGTTAGTGAGTCCTTTTATATGAGAGATTTTTTTGCCCTAAAGATATAAAATAAAATAAAAAATTAAGCTTGAGGGTAACGGATACCCGCAGTAGGTATCCGATGGTTTTGCTTAATTACCAAACCCGCACCAAACCCGTAACGGATTTTTTGCCATTCCTCATCGAATTTATGGGTAATGAAATTACTCCAGAAATTATTACAATAAACACAGCTAGAACATAAAAAGAAAATAGTATAAACAACTTTTGAAAAACTCTCAAGCTCTGTTTCATCTTCCAACAAAATCCCCCAAAACAAATCCAAGGGCATCATTTTTTCAAGAATGAATCATGGGGTCTCCTTCTTTATCAAGAAAATGATATTATTTTCCCAAGAATTAACAAATTTTCTCACCACAAACGGAACAGAGAATCAATTTAAACAAGAATTGAACTAAGATCAGGATGTGAAAGATTTAACATAACATCATCTTGAGAAATGCTTCCATGGAAATATATATATATGAAACCAGATCCATCAATAATTGCATATAGACTTGAGATAGGATTCCTGGTATCTTGGATTTTTGGTGTTACTGTAATAAATGGATTTTCAGTTGAAGTTAGTGAAAAAAAATCATGGCTTTGGGTGATGGGGAGTTTAAAGAAGTAATTACAAAAGCATAAAATCACAGTTATAAATACATAATGAAATGCTAAAAGAAGACTCGTGATCAACATGAAATTAATCAAATTCTCTTACGAAAGGAGGCACCTCCTAAACTTTATTTATAGCCCTCACTCGTGACGGAGGAAAACCGTGGTTACAAAGAAATACCCATCAATGATCAAACACTAAAAAAAAAAAAAAAAAAACATATATCCGACAAGATCAATCTCAAAACTCAAAAACTGCATCAACAAAGAACAAACTTATCTAAGCCTAATATAAGGTAATTTGCAATCGGCCTTTTAACACCACGGGAGTAGCATCAATATCATCCCATGCTGCATTTCCGCAACAAAACTGTGTAAGAGTTTATGCTATACCGGCAAAACAAAGGACAAGGAGTAATTGTCAAGAAAATATAAAACTCTAATCTCTGAAGTTGAATAAATGACTAAGCAGGACAAATGGATATTCATACCATATTACCATAGCTGCACCATTATTTTCCTCGGTTCTTTACTCCATTGTTGTTGGCAGTATCTTCCTCATCACCCAAAAGTTCATCATTTTCCTTCTGTAACGAACCATACTGAATTTTGGATGATGAGGAGGATCCCGTCAATGAAGAGCTGAATACTTGTGTGAGTGTTATTCATTCCTTCATTGGCAAGAACCTCCTCATCCCCCAAAAGTTCATCCAACTTTCCCTCATCTTCCTCAGCCACTGCCATCAACCCAATACACGTTCAGAATTAACAAAACTTATAACCACTCAGACAACAAATAAATAAAAACCCTAATTAGAATCAGAATCAAACCACTGACGGGTAACATGAAATCTCCACATTCGACCCAATAAATCTTTATCAAACACAAAATCAACCAGAAATCTTTAATTTAAACTAGAACAAACACAGGAATCTTTATCTAATTACGCAACCAGAAAACCAAAGAAAGAAAGAAAGAAAGAATCACACACAATTATAGACCACAGAAGAAAGAAACCTCGGGATGATGGATATCAAAAGATCAAAAAATCACAATACCTTTGATCGATGCAGCATTGTTTCTCTTCTTGATTGGCAGTATATTCATCATCTTCTTCCTCTTCTGAAAACCCCACCACCCACCTCCCACCAAAACCAAAAGAAACACAACTAAATCACCAACCACTCTGTCTTTGAAAAGCCAGAGACAGAGTGGATGCATTTTCTTTCAAGAGAGCAAAATAGGTTATTGAGAAGCGGTTGGTGGTGGGCCGGCGTTACGGTTCCTTAAAGAAGAATGAGCTCTTTCTTGAGCTCTTCCTCTTCTTCAAGATCTGCTACCGCCCATTGTTTTGCTTTAAGAAGGAAAAGCCTGGGGGGTTTAGAGATTTATATACTGACTGGTGCGGCTTTTGAATGCAACTGCTTTACGCGCCCCAAAAAATAAAAAAAGATCTAAACTTTTTACAAGTCGGTCAATAATAATATCTCTGAAATTGTGATCAATTTGATACAAATTACAATTGTAATAGTCAAAATTTAAATGTTAAAATTGTGGGGGTGAATTCTTAAATAATATATTTAATTATAAAATTCGAGTTGGATCGGATCAAACCTGAGACATTGATTCTTATAAACAAGCCAATTTTTTCGATCCGACAATAAATTTTTATTTTCCAAATTTGAAAATAATATATTTTAGTACATGTAGGTGTGGTAAAATAATATAACCGATCGGTTTTTCGGTTTATGTTTGAATTACACTGATTGATTCGGTTCGATTTGTGAATCTGACCGGTGAACCGATCGATTTGTAAAATCGTGAATTAAATTGGTGAATCGAACATAATCATGAATTAATTATTTAAAACTGAACTGATCAATTTGAGAATTAATTGATTAATCCAATAATTCACTATGAAATTGAACCTAATCGATCCACTCTAGTTAGATGCTTTGTAGACTCCGCCGTTTGGGTCTCGAGAAAATGAAATGACTCTGACATAAACGACGCCGTCTGTGTTCTTAAATTGTAATATTATTAAATTCACAGGGGCTTTTCTGACATTTAAATCAAAATATGGATGAAGTGACGTTCGTTATCTGTTCTGGACAATAATCTGGCGCGACGTAACGTTAACATTATTAACAACCTCAAACTAATTTTCACTTCCTCTCAAATAACAAAATTATTCAATATTTAATTGAATTATTTTTATGGGCACGTTGATTTACAATAACTTGTTTTTATTATCTTCACGTCCACGAGTGAAGGTCTCCTCTTTAAGCAGAATTATCGGTTCATCAGAAGTTGGAGTATCAAAACGAAGAGTTTTGGAGCAAGTGGACGAGGAGCTAAGCAAGGGAGATGAGAGGGCTGCGCTTGCTTTGGTCAAGGATTTGCAGGGAAAGCCTGGTGGGCTTCGATGTTTTGGCGCTTCCCGTCAGGTTCGTTTGCTTGTTTGATAAAATTTTGTTTTTTTTTTCAAAAAATTTCTGAAATGTAAAGGAAATGATTATTGGATTTCTGGGAAAATGATGATCTTTTGTTACAAATCCACAGTGTAGAGCTTATTCTAAAAAACCGAGAGTGCCCAAGATTTAGGGAATGGGTGTCCAAGAGTTAATAAATCACTAGCTAATCTGGGACAAATGGAAATTGCTGATCAGAAACTTGATTAAGAGGATTAATGTAAACTTTGAACAGGCTTTTGCAAGGATTATTTGCTGATTGTTAATGATGTGCAGGAATATTGCAGTTCATGGAGTTTCATGCTTCTATTTTAGTCTGATAAGAATTCTTTCGTTGGCTTGTTAAGAAAATATATCTGGTGTACTCAATTAGTTTTGGATGAAATTCAACCTTATGAAATTTATTGTGCAGGTACCCCAAAGGCTCTATACCTTGGATGAATTGAAGCTGAATGGAATAGAGACAACTTCTCTTCTGTCACCGGTGGATGGAACTCTTGGTTCAATAGAACGAAATCTGCAGCTTGCGGCCATTGTGGGAGGCGTTGCTGCATGGAATGTGTTTGGTTTTAACCAACAACAGATTTTCTATTTATCTGTGGCATTGTTGTTCTTGTGGACACTGGACTCGGTAGGTTCTAAACTTCACATCTGGAATGTTGGTTGACTTGCACGTCGCTCAATTAGTTGTATAGTGGAGCAAAATTTCTTGTCAATTAACTTGCTACTGTCTTAATGGTAGTGGTTTTTGTAGGTCGCCTACAATGGAGGATTTGGTAGCTTGGTTATTGATACAGTTGGTCACACCTTCAGTCAGAAGTACCACAATAGGGTTATTCAAGTAAAAGCATCTCTCTTTCTATATATATTGTACTTTGGAATTTTGTAATAACTACTTCATCTAGCAAAAAAGAGAGAGAGCAACTCTTCAGTCATTTCTATTAATTGTATTACTTATCAGCTTAGTATGGATATTTTCACATAGTATAATTGAGAATCGTTTCCATTTAATTATGCAATATTATTATGACTTCTGCAGCATGAAGCTGGGCATTTCTTGATTGCCTACTTGGTGGGCATTCTTCCCAAGGGATATACACTGTCTAGTTTGGAAGCTTTAAAGAAAGAAGGATCACTCAATGTTCAAGCAGGGACTGCGTTTGTCGATTTCGAATTTCTTGAAGAAGTGGGTGGTTTTCTTCAAAAAAAAATTTTGGTAGCTTTTCTCTTTTATGGCCTATATTATTTTTCTTCCTCAAGGGCTTGCATTGTCAAGTGTATATCTTTTGCAACTCATAGACCTCGACGGCAATCTTTTTTCGCTTTCACTTAGGACCTCTTTGTAAGGAAACTGGATGACTTACCAGTAAAGCTGCGGTTCTGTTAAGTCTTTGTCAGTGGTTGATTAGGGCATGTGTGATGGAAGGGTAAAAAAGGGAAAAAGGAAAAGAAAAAACGGAGAAATTGTGATGTACCATACACTTTGAGCTGTTGCAATGAAAAAGATTGATTGATTCAGCCCAACTTCAGTTACCTAGTAAAGAATCACTAAGACTAAACTGCCTCCTATCAAGTGATTAAACTATGTAAGATTTGGAAAATTTTACAGAATGGAGTTTGATGGTTTGTTGTTAAATTTAACGCCATCAAGTCCCAAGCTACTGTCAGCGCACACTTGTAGGCGATAGCTATTTGATTTAAAACCTATTTGGCGATAGTTTTGTAATTGATCATCTCCATTTTCTAACTGTATTAGCTTTGATATTTTCCTCTGATTGTGCCACTTTTCATGTCATGCAGGTTAATTCTGGTAAAGTATCTGCTACGGTATGTACTTAAGTTCTCAACATTCTTTTATCGCTGCTCATAGCCATGTTAGATTGTATGCTACTCTTAAAAATCACAACTTCTCTTCTCTTGTTTCTAATTCTAAATGTTGAATATATCTTCTCAGACATTGAATAGATTCTCATGTATAGCGCTAGCTGGCGTCGCAACTGAATATCTGTCATACGGATATGCTGAGGGTGGCCTTGCCGATATAAATAAGGTTCACGCAACTCCTCTGCTCAATTGACTACTGCTTAAAATCTGGAACATTTTAAGCATTAACATCACTATCTGAACTTGTTTTGATCATGAAACAGTTGGATATGTTACTTAAAGGTTTAGGCTTCACACAGAAGAAAGCGGACTCTCAAGTCAGATGGTCTTTATTAAATACAGTCCTACTTTTGCGTCGCCATGAAGGAGCTCGAGCTAAACTTGCAGAGGCCATGACCTTGGGGAAATCTATAGGATCTTGCATTCACATTATAGAAGATAACATAGATGACACTGACATTTAATTTTCATCTCAAATACTTGTCAACTTGTTCTTTCTTTTGAAAATTCTTTATTACAAAATTCTGTAATGATGTATTTGTTACATGTACATAAAATTTATATACATCTATGTTATTAAATAACATATAAATGTATACGAAATCTCTCATTTTGGGACTTGGATTCGGTGCGGATTAATTTATAGCAGATGAAGAGAATGAATAACATCTATGTACAGAGGAGTTTGTGAAAGGCAGAGATGGCTAGTTCATCATTTAAGTTTCTTGTTATGTTTTCCCAGTTTAGCTGCATTCTTTGAACTTTGTTTCTTTCCTGTTTCTGCTATTTTACGTTTCCAAAACATTTTGAAACGTTTCCTTATTTTTGTTCTTATTAAATAATTGTTCGGAAACATTTCGTAAATGTTTCCGTTTTCCCTCATTTCGGAAATGTGAAATGAGGGGAATGAACGTTTCGGTGCATCTTAACTTTTTACAAATGATGTTGTCTAATAGTCTGTAAAATTTTAATCGTATTCAGCTTGGAAATTTTACTGGATTATTCCCGTGGTGATAAAAAATAATTTCAAATTCAAGTAAAATTATTAATTAAGTTCTAGAATTTTAATTTTGTGGAATATCATGGATAGTTTGTACATAGGGTTGTGAGAATTAATGGTATGTTTGGCACACTGTATTGTATTAAGTTATATTATATTATTTAATATATGATGTATTGTATTAAGTTGTATTGTAATAGTTTTTTATTATATTAATGTTATATAACGTTTGGTACCACACTGTATTGTATTAAAATTATTTTTTATTTTAATATTAATATATTAATATTTTAATATTGATATTTTAATATTTTAATGTGATTAGAGAAGAAATTTTTATAATCTCATACTCCCCATCATTTGTTAATGCGCTATTGACAACATTAAATAATACAATATGAAGTGAATAAATTATCACCAAACACGTGATTGCACTAATTAATACACTATAATCCAATGCACCAAACACGCCATAAGAATATTAAAAATATGAAATTAGTTTAGTGATAAGATTTTCAACGATTAAAAAAAAAGAAAAAAAAAACTTTAGTGGAGTTATTGGTTGCTTGATGAGTTAATGAAATGAAGGATGATTGGTGTGTAGGGGGGATTTCGGCCATATGAAGGCAATGTGCATGGGCTGTTTCTTTTGGGATCAATATGGTGTTATAAGGATGATTAGTTGATATTAGAAAACTAATAACAGGAATTTATGAACTCATTGCTACTTATTTCCGAATTGGGCACTATTTGGAGGATGTCTGGCGTTTTTTGTAAAAGCCTGAGACAACCGGAAGTTTTACCTGCTATATTTAAACTCGGAAGGGTGGTTTGACGGTGGGGTTTCCAACGATTTCAAAAAATAAGTGTGGGTAAGTTCTGTTCGCCTATGTGGGGTTGGTTGGTAGGTCGCGTTGGTGCTTAAGAAATGATGTAATTCAATATAGACCCGGTCACGGTTCGGGTGTGGAACCAGACGGTTCACCGGAACCATAATATTTCAGTTTGGTTAGGGTTCCCCCTAACCGAAACGAAATCGAATCGCTGGATTCGAACAGTTCCAGCGGTTCGAATCGGAACCGTTGGAACCGTTCGTTTCCAACAATTCTACGGTGGAACCATTTATTTTTTATTTTTTAAAAAATTATTATTAAAATTAAAAAAAAAAAATCCAGAATGGAACCAGAACCGTCCGGTTTCACACTTGTGGAACTGAGAACCGACCGATTTGATTCCGGTTCGAAACCGAACCGGACCGGTGGCCACCCCTAATTCAATGTATTTGAAGCTTGAATAGATACTTAAATAAAGAAATTGAATGGCATGTGTAGGGTGTGTAGTGTTTGGAGCAAGAGAGGGAGTTTTGAGGTGATATTGTAATACCTATGCTATAGATAGTATTGTAGTGTACTTTACATTAAGTTGCCATTCTGGAATATGTAAGTACGTCATTAATAATAATAAAAAAGTATGCATTAATAACGAGGTGTAGGCATTGCATTTTCGCATGTGAAACCCGATGATGAGCCTCATTTGGAGGCACTACCTTTTGAGTCATGAAAGCCGCGAGAAACGGATATCGGAAGGGGAAATTCAGGATAAACAAGCTCACTGTCTTCGTTGGTGCTGCGTTCGTTACTTCGTTCGAACCTCGTGCAGATTGCGGACGTTCGTGCCGCGTGCGATGAGGCGTTCGAACGGAGCCGGTAATTCTGGTTTTGCTGCTAGCCTCACACCCAGCCCATTTAGCTCCCCAAAGCCCATAAAACACATCCCAAATTAAATAAATAAATATTAAATTAAATATTAAACATTAAAATAAAACATTAAACCATTTACCAATTAAAATAAACAATTACCAACTTAAACTAAAATCATGCCTAAATTAAACAAATCACATACTAAATCAAATATAATCATACCAAATTAAAATCAATCTTAACCAATTAAAGCCAATCACATATTTGACTTCCTAATTCAATAAGATATCCACCAATTTAAAAGTATTGACTTCCTAATCTAAACCAAATTTGTCCCCCCCTCAATCTTTGACTTTCCTTGCTAAACACCAAATCCTATCCTAATTTAATGCACAAATCTCTTCCCTTGTAAACCCTAGCCATTCTCTATATAAACAACACCTAACCAAGGCCATAGTCTCCTTCACAAAACACAATTCACACCCAAGCTCTCTCGAAATCTCTCTAGACTCTCTCTACACACCCAAAGACACATCCAAGAGGAAACACTTCATACACACACAAAAAGAAAACAAAGAAACCACCACAAGCCACCACCCTCCATAGCCGAACCCAAACTCACCCATAGCCGAATTCTAAAACACGCCAAAACAACCTCCTAGATTACCTTAAAACAGTAGCCCAAAATCCTTAAAAAAACAGTAACTTAGAAAACTACATAGATAATCTTAAAAATAATCACTTTTAATTGCACTAAGAACCCACACAACTTGGAATAGTTCTTTGAAAACATTGAAACAGGTAGCCCGTGCAGTGAGCGGCAAAACGGGAGCCGAATAGGAGCAGAACGGAGTTCGAATCGTAAGCAAAGCAGCAGAACAGTGAGCTAGGACTTCGAACCAGCGGACCAGAAAAAGTTGCGGAGCCTTACCCCCCTTCGATCTTCGTGGAACGTGAGTCCGAGAGACGGCTTAAAAGGTTAGACCTGAGGGTATCTTTCACACTTAATCTCATTTTTACTTTTTGGTCATTTATTTTGATTATATTTTCTGTATTCGTGAAATCTGTTGTGTGTATGATGTATGTTGTGGGTATTGGATGAATGAGAGATGTGTCAACTCTCGCGGTATATCGGATGGAAACCCGGACATAAATTTCATAGCCGATTCCGAATGGACGGTAATATGATCTGTACTCGGGCCACAACTCCACGTACCGCTTGAGTAAACGGCACCATCTCTCTTTCGTTGTGTTGCTTTTTGTTTATTTAGTTTTCTCTTGAATTCAATATATTGTTTATTTTTGTATGATTCAACCAAGCGCATGGGCTTAGTGAGTTAGTCCAAAGGTCCTCCATTTGTGAGACAAAGAGCCGAAAAGGCCACCTTCGTGACACTACTTCGCCGCGCCGGTTGATGTATGTTCGGTTGGACGCAAGATACGTTCAATCGAGCATACTTAGTTTGATATTATATATTATTTTCTTATGTATAAGTCGATCGAGCGCATGGGCTTAGTAAGTGTGTTGTGAGATCCCCTATGGGGAGGGGCTAAAATCCCTTTACCACGATGCTTTTTGCCGCGCCGGTTGACGTGTGTTCGGATTGGATGTAAGATGCGTTCAATCGGGCATACTTGGTTGATATGATTGGTTCTATTCTTGCATGTGTGATATGACGCGCATGGGCTTAGCATGTTGGTCTAAAGGTCCCTCTTTCGAGAGATCAAGAGCCCCAAAAGGTCACCTTTACGGCAGTGTTTCGCCGCGCCCTTTTATTTTCTGTTTATGTATTGCATCAGGTCCGTGTCCGTTCGAACGCGTTCACGAACGCAACTCGAACGCGCATGTGTTTTTGCCTTATTATGTGTCAGGTCTCGTATCCGTTCGAACGCGTTAACAAACGCCATACGAACGTGAGCATTTTGTCTCGTATCCGTTCGAACGCGTTTACGAACGCTACTCGAACGTGAGCATTCTGTCTCGTCTCCGTTCGAACGCGTTTACGAACGCTACTCGAACGTGAGCATTCTGTTTCATTTCCGTTCGAACGCGTTTACGAACGCTACTTGAACGTGAGCATTCTGTTTCATTTCCGTTCGAACTCGTTTACGAACGCTACACGAACGCACACACACTGAACTGAGTCTGTCTTATTATATTCCTGCATAATTGCCTATTAGTTGATCTTTCTTATGCAAATGTGTCACAATTCGTATGCTTATGTCATGATAACATTTGAGCATTATTTCTTGCGGTATATCGGATGGAAACCCAGACGTAAATTCCGTAGCCGATTCCGAATGGGCGGTAGTGCGGTCTGTACTTGGGCCACAATTCCACGTACCACTTGAAAAGTGCCCATATGTGTGCTTGTATGGTTAATATGTGTGCTTGTGTTTTTTTTCCTGAATGTGATATGCAAGTAAAGTTGTATGTTAGTTGATATCTTGATATATGTTAAGCATGCAATCTTATATATGAAATACATATATATTTAGGCGCATATTTATTTTATAAATGTGAATTTAGAAGCATGATACCTCTAGAAATAATTGTTACTTCAGCTTGTTTAAATTATTATATAAATCCTTTCATTACAAGTGACATAAGTAAAGGACCATTCCGAACCCAACGGATTGAGGTCTTCCCTTGCGAGGGGTGAGTGCGGCCTTAAATCTTTGTCCCGGTTCACACCGGGTGGCGACTCCATGTTATGTAATCCTTCCCAACTAGGTGGCGAGCCTAGGAACGGTGTCGCCCAGGTCCTGTGTCCTACACGAGGCTTCCACTTTAGAAATCGAACGAAATGTTTAGGTGGTAAATTGAAAGTTTACTGTAGCTTTAAAGGGCTGTAGTAAATAATAGTGGCACGCTTCATCCACTTTCAACATAGATGTAGATGGTATTCATTTTAATTTGATAAGCTATATCAAGAATCTTATCTATTCTTATCTTATCGTCGATAAGGGCTTGTTTCGTTCCTCGCTCAATCTTTGCGTGCAACATGGGCGTTGAGTGCTTGATGTGTTTTTTGACTATAACATCTATGACATATGACTTAACTTTGAGTTTTAAGTTGTTTTGATCAAACTTTTGCATATGATGAGTTTTATTTGTTTTGGTATCTACTCATTGAGTCCAAAAGACTCACCCCACCAGTTTGTTAGTGTTTTGCAGGATTTTCCTATTCTTTTGTTGAGGATTTGGCGAAGATGGCGTATTAGATGATGGATATTTGTTTTGCAAGTCACCTAGGAATTTTTTGTATTAGAATTTATTTTGCTGTATATGATGGGAAAGTGTGTAATGATATATTTACTTTTGGTTTGTGAATTGTAAAGTATATGATTATGTTTGGTTATAGATTGTGTTTTGGGCACGGTGCTCTTGCATTTTATGAGATGTAAGATGTGAATATCATATTTTACAGGTGTTTTGTGATAGGTCTCATGTAGCAGGACTTGTTATATGTCGAGCTTAGGGAGATTGAATGGTCCGGTCTCTTGTCGGTAACATTCCGAATTTCTCGAAGGATTACATGATGGGTAATTATTGGATAATAATTTAAATAAAATTTAATCTTAACCAAATATTATTATTAAAATACGTGTAATAAAAGATTTTGAAAAATTTAACACATCTCAATTGTTAAGGAATATGGAATCAATATCTAAAATAGAATTCCTATTACCATTAGGATTTATGGTTTTATTATATTTCCCTATTAGATGAAGATTTCCTATATTCATTATTATTGTTCATAGCAATAGGATTCCTTTTCTATTTTGGTTTTCTATGTAGCCTATATATATAGGCCTTTACCATTGTAAATTCATATAGAGTGAATTCAAGACTTTCTTTCATTATCTAACATGGTATCAGACACCAGGTTCTGATTTTTCTAGTTTCACTCTCTCTAATTCTCATCGGCGCGTGGGGGATCACGACTACCATAATTGCGTGACCCTCACGCGCCCCCCAATTGCCAACCACCACATTGCTTTTCCCATGCGCCACCCTTTCATGAGTGCTTCACCTATCATGAGCCACCCCTTTCTTTTGTCTTTTTTCTTGCCAATTTTCTTCCTGATTTTGGAAAAATTTGTCACTCTTATTTCTGGTTTTTCTATTTTCTTTCGTGTTTTCGACTCTCTTTCGGGATTTCGCTCCCTTTTCCGGCTTCGGCTTTATTTCAGGATTTCGCTCCATTTTTCGGCTTTGGCTTTATTTCGGGATTTCGCTCCCTTTCGGGCTTCGGTTTTCTTTCAGGATTTTGCTCCATTTTTCGGCTTCGGCTACCCCCTTCGAGCTTCGTAGGTTAAAGCTCTCCGGCTTCGGCATCCTCTTGGGCTTCGGCTCCCCCTTCGGGCTTCGTAGGTTAAAGCTCTTCTGCTTCGGCATCATTTTGGGCTTCGGCTCCCCCTTCGGGCTTCGTAGGTTAAAGCTCTCCTGCTTCGGCATCATTTTGGGCTTCGGCTCCCCCCTTCGAGCTTCGTAGGTTAAAGCTCATCCATTATCTCAAGGTTTCCAGCCTCCAAGTTTCAAGATTTCCAAGTTTCAGAACTCCGCTCTCCGATTTCAAGATGCAACCTCAAGCTTACTCCTTCGTTACCAGCTTGAGTTTGAGGGGGGGTGTTAAGGAATATGGAATCAATATCTAAAATAGAATTCCTATTACCATTAGGATTTATGGTTTTATTATATTTCCCTATTAGATGAAGATTTCCTATATTCATTATTATTGTTCATAGCAATAGGATTCCTTTTCTATTTTGGTTTTCTATGTAGCCTATATATATAGGCCTTTACCATTGTAATTCATATAGAGTGAATTCAAGACTTTCTTTCATTATCTAACATGGTATCAGACACCAGGTTCTGATTTTTCTAGTTTCACTCTCTCTAATTCTCATCGGCGCGTGGGGGATCACAGCTACCATAATTGCGTGACCCTCACGCGCCCCCCAATTGCCAACCACCACATTGCTTTTCCCATGCGCCACCCTTTCATGAGTGCTTCACCTATCATGAGCCACCCCTTTCTTTCTTTTGTCTTTTTTCTTGCCAATTTTCTTCCTGATTTTGGAAAAATTTGTCACTCTTATTTCTGGTTTTTCTATTTTCTTTCGTGTTTTCGACTCTCTTTCGGGATTTCGCTCCCTTTTCCGGCTTCGGCTTTATTTCAGGATTTCGCTCCATTTTTCGGCTTTGGCTTTATTTCGGGATTTCGCTCCCTTTCGGGCTTCGGTTTTCTTTCAGGATTTTGCTCCATTTTTCGGCTTCGGCTACCCCCTTCGAGCTTCGTAGGTTAAAGCTCTCCGGCTTCGGCATCCTCTTGGGCTTCGGCTCCCCCTTCGGGCTTCGTAGGTTAAAGCTCTTCTGCTTCGGCATCATTTTGGGCTTCGGCTCCCCCTTCGGGCTTCGTAGGTTAAAGCTCTCCTGCTTCGGCATCATTTTGGGCTTCGGCTCCCCCCTTCGAGTTTCGTAGGTTAAAGCTCATCCATTATCTCAAGGTTACAGCCTCCAAGTTTCAAGATTTCCAAGTTTCAGAACTCCGCTCTCCGATTTCAGATGCAACCTCAAGCTTACTCCTTCGTTACCAGCTTGAGTTTGAGGGGGGGTTGTTAAGGAATATGGAATCATATCTAAAATAGAATTCCTATTACCTTAGGATTTATGGTTTATTATATTTCCCTATTAGATGAAGATTTCCTATATTCATTATTATTGTCATAGCAATAGGATTCCTTTTCTATTTTGGTTTTCTATGTAGCTATATATATAGGCCTTACCATTGTAAATTCATATAGAGTGAATTCAAGACTTTTTTTATTTCTAACATCAATATTCGATATAAATGTAGATAACAATTATTACAATTATTACACGGTAATTGGGAAATCCGAATATGACAAAATTACAATTATAATTATTATCCTCGGAGCAGACCCTAACGGCAGACCCTGAAAGCGGAGGCAGGGACTGATGAGCAGAGGCAGAGGCAGATGGCAGAGGCTGAAGGCAGAGACTGACAGCAGAGGCTGAGGCTGAAAGCAGAGGCAGAAGATGAAGCTGAGGCAGAGGCTGAAGCTGAGGCAGAGGCTGTTGGCAGATGCTGATGCTGAGGCAGAGGCTGTTGGCAGATGCTGAGTCAGGCAGAGGCTGTTGACAGATGCTGATGGCAGGCAGAGGCAGAAGATGAAGCTGAGGCTGAAGCTGAGGCAGAGGCTGTTGGCAGATGCTGAACTTTCCCGAGGCTTGTTGTAAAACAACAATATCCTTAAAACAAATTCGTCCCCTACCGTAGGTGCAGTAGAACGTGAGACGATTGTTTCCCAGGATACAACGGAAACGTACGAGAAAGGGCACCACCAGACTCGTATCCAACGAACCACAAAGTGTTTGAACTCTCCTTTTAACAAAACAAAGAAAATGATCTTTCGTGTGTGTGCTATGTCTTTCTCTATTTTCTATTTCATATCTTGAAAACAAGAACTGATGTTGTTTATATAGGAAAAGAAAAACACATCTCAATTAATAGAAATTAACTTGCCAATTAAATTTCATAATGGGAGATGTTACACATTGTTGTAACCACTAAGCTAATTAAATTAGCACTAATGGAAATTAAACTATATAACCACCAAGCTAATTAGATTAGCACTTATGGAGATTAAACTTTGTAACCACCAAGCTAATTAAATTAGCTGTTATGGAATTACAAAAGGCTTGAAAATTGTGAACTTTGAGCAACAATTTCTCATTCACCCAAGCACCATTTTAAGCATATGAATATACCATTTCGAAGTACTCACGGAGGAGTATCCGAATCATTCAATAACAACCACTAACACGAAGTGGACCATGCTTAAAATTGAGCCTCAAAATGCTTATAAATAAGCATTTTTCCAACAATCCCCCACATGAATGAAATTGGCGAAAAACGTCGAATAAAATTATTTTTATAAAACATTTTATTTTGACCTAGAAGAGTTCAACGGTTCAACACCTGCATAGGATAGGATAGGTAGGCCACAGCCTTTGAACCTTCCCTTGTGAAAATATATCTCATTACTGGCTGACAGTTGACGCGATGTCATTGAACTGTACTGCCGTTCATGTAATTGGAGAACACATATCACACAGATATTTTACCTACACATTTGAGTTCTCATTATTATGTTCATTTTGGCCATGAACATCTACCTGGTTCTGCAAGAGTTTCTAAAATTGTGCCCCGTACAATTCCCTTTGAAGCGGCCCCACTTCTCTCTCACATAGGTGATTTCTTATTTAAGAGTATCTCGTAATACTCTGCTCGGATTCCCGACGCATAAGAATCATTAAAAGCTTTTGCTTAACCTCTATCCATACGAGCATCACTGTTTCATTTCATCATAGGAATGGACTAGAGGGTAACCCCCCACAGTGATCCAATTATGTCTTTTACGAGTAGGTTGTCCCATTGAACCTAGATCTTGGGATCTCCAGTCAACAAGGTTGGGTTTTCCTTCGTAATAAACATTTATCTAATGGGCTTCAGTCTCCATTCCCCTCGATGATTTCACAACTAACTCTCTATTTAACCCTTTGGTTAGCGGATCCGCAATGTTATCCTTTGACTTTACATAGTCAATCGAAATAACTCCAGTAGAGAGTAATTGTCTAACGGTATTGTGTCTACGACGAATATGTCTAGACTTACCATTATACATATTGTTATGTGCCCTTCCAATTGCAGATTGACTATCGCAATGAATGCAAATTGCTGGCACTGGCTTAGGCCAACTTGGAATATCCTCTAGAAAATTTCGAAGCCATTCTGCTTCTTCAGCACACTTGTCTAATGCAATGAATTCTGATTCCATTGTAGATCTGGCTATCACAGTCTGTTTGGAGGATTTCCATGATATAGCTGCACCTGCTAGTGTAAACACATAACCACTAGTAGACTTTGAGTCTTTCATGTCAGATATCCAATTAGCATCACTGTATCCTTCGACTACAGCTGGATATCTATGATAGTGCAACCCATAATTACGAGTAAAACGTAAGTACCTAAGTACTCTCACTATTGCTTTCCAGTGATCAACCCCTGGATTACTCGTATATCTGCTGAGCTTGTTTACTGTACAGGCTATATCAGGCCTTGTACAACTCGATAGATACATCAAACTCCCGATCACTCTAGAGTATTCTACTTGAGATATACCATCTCCCCTATTCTTTGATAGGTGTAAACTCACATCTAAGGAGTTCTAGCCACAGCTGAATCATCATTGTTGAATTTACCAAGAATTTTGTCCACATAGTGCGACTGATCAAGAATAAGTCCATCTGGACTTCTCGAGATCTTTATTCCCAGAATGACATCTGCAAGACCCATGTCTTTCATGTCAAACTTGGATTTCAGCATTCTTGGTAGATTTCACCATTTTGACATTACTCCCGACAATCAGTATGTCATCAACGTAGAGACATAAAATGACATAGCCAACTTCTGTCTCTCTGACATAAATGCATTTATCACATTCATTGATTTTGAAACCATTTGCCAACATGGTGTCATCAAACTTTTTATGCCACTGTTTCGGGGCTTGTTTCAATCCATACAAGGATTTAACTAACTTACAGACTTTCTTTTCTTGTCCTGGAGCTATAAAGCCTTCAGGTTGTTCCATGTAGATTTCTTCATCTAAATCTCCATTCAGAAAGGCTGTTTTCACATCCATCTGATGTACCTCAAGATTGCGCAAAGCTGCAATCGCTAGTATCATCCTTATGGAATTTATTCTCGTTACAGGAGAATAAGTATCAAAGTAATCAAGACCTTCACGTTGTCTATAACCTTTAATTACAAGTCTTGCTTTGTACTTGTCAATTGATCCATCTGCCTTTATTTTCCTTTTGAAAATCCACTTGGACCCTAAAGGTTTACATCCTGGAGGAAGATTCACTAACTCCCAGGTGTGATTTTGTAAGATGGATTCAATTTCACTATTGATGGCATCTTTCCACAAGGCACCATCAGCTGACCTTACCGCTTCGTTATAGCTTTGAGGATCATTCTCTAACAAGAATGTCAGAAAATCTGGACCAAATGATTTTTCCGTTCTAGCTCTTTTGCTACGTCTTAGTTCAGGTTCAACAACTTGTTGATCCTCTGGAACATTAATTTGTTCTCGGTCCTGACTATCTTCAATGATAGTCTCATGTGCCGTTTGTGCACATCTGAATTCGAATTAGTTTTACAAGGAAAAACGTATTCGAAAAAAGATGCATTCCTCGATTCCATTATCGTATTCTTGTGAATATCTGGTACATTAGACTCATGCACAAGAAATCGATAAGCATTACTGTTATGTGCATATCCTATGAAAATGCAATCAACAGTTTTTGGTCCTATCTTCACCTTTTTAGGTGGAGGAATGACTACCTTGGCAAGACACCCCCACACTCGAAGGAATTTATAGGAAGGTACTCTTCCTTTCCACATTTCATAAGGAGTTTTCCCTGCTTCTTTCCGTGGTACCTTATTTAAAAGGTAATTAGCTGATAAGACAGCTTCTCCCCACATAGTCTGAGGTAAGCCAGAACTGATTAACATAGCGTTCATCATCTCTTTCAAGGTACGATTCTTACGTTCCGCAATCCCATTGGATTGAGGCGAATAAGGAGCTGTGGTTTGATGTATGATTCCATTTTGTTCACAAAGTGATTCAAAAGGGAAAACATACTCACCACCACGATCACTTCTTAACTCCTTAATTCTTTTATTCAGTTGGTTCTCAACTTCATTCTTATAGAGAACAAATTTCTCTATAGCTTCGTCCTTGCTTTTCATTAAATACACATAGCAAAATCTTGTGCAATCATCAATAAAGGTAATAAAATATTTATTACCGCCTCTCGATTGTATTGAATTAAAATCACATACATCGGTATGAATTAGATCAAGTGGTTCAGAGTTTCTTTCAATACTATGAAAAGATGATCTTGTTAGTTTTGCCTCAACACAAGTATCACACTTATGTTTGTTATCAATTTTAAAATTGGGAATATGATTCATGTTAATTAACTTTCGCAATGAATTAAAATTAACATGTCCTAATCTACCATGCCAAAGATTAGAATACTCAACAATATAAGCAGAAGAACTAGCTTTATTGATATTTTTGGGTTTAACAACCATTACATTGAGCTTAAAAAGCCCATCAGTTACATACCCTTTTCCCACATACATCCCATTTTTAGTCAAAACTACTTTATCAGACTCGAACACCATCCGGAATCCATGCTTGTTCAGAAGCGATCCAGACACAAGCTTCCGTATTTCAGGTACATACAGAACATTGTTCAGAGTCAACTCTTTCCCAGAGGTCATCTTCAGAATCACCTTTCCTTGACCTTCTATCTCAGATGTTGCTGAATTTCCCATGTATATCTTTTCCCCATTTTCAGCAGGCTCAAATGAAGAAAACATGCTCTTGTCTGAGCATACATGTCGAGTGGCACCAGTATCAATCCACCACTCTCTTGGGTTAGAACCCACCAGATTCACCTCAGAAACCACAGCAGAAAGGTTAATGTCTGAAACATCTTGAGTCATGTTTTCTAGCACATTAGCCTCTTGTTTCTTTTTCTTCTTCGGCAGTCTGCACTCAGAAGACTTGTGACCCATTTTGTCACAGTTGAAGCATTTTCCTTGAAATTTTGATTTCTTGGAAACTCCTCCTTTAGGGCCCATCTTTGACCCTTTGTTCTTGAGGTTCTTGTTCTTATGGCCATGTTCGACAACATTTGCTTTGGCCTCATGAGTCATTCCTCTCTTTTCAGAAACTCGGTTATCTTCCTCAATTCTTAGCTTAAGAACCAAGTCTTCAATGCTCATTTCTTTTCGCTTATGCTTTAAATAATTCTTGAAATCTTTCCAACCAGGTGGTAGTTTCTCAATTATCGAGGCTACTTGGAAGGTTTCACTTAAACTCATCCCCTCAGCATGAATTTCTGCTAGAATAATCTGCAGTTCTTGTACTTGGCTTATCACAGTTTTGGAATCAATCATTTTAAACTCTAGGAAACGGCCTACGACAAATTTCTTAGTACCGGCATCCTCAGTTTTATATTTTCGATCTAAAGATTCCCAAAGCCCTTTAGCTGTTTTCATTCCAGCGTACACACTGTACAAGGAATCACTTAGCCCATTCAGCACATAATTCCGACATAGGAATTCAGAATGTTTCCAAGCTTCAATGGCACTGATGACTTGGATATCAATCTCACCCTCTTTGGGTACATGAGCATCTTCCTTTAGAAACCTCGCAAGGTTCAACGTGGTCAGGTAGAAGAACATTTTCTGTTGCCACCTTTTGAAATTCTGACCACTGAATTTTTCAGGTTTTTCCGCAGCAGGATTGACATGGCTCACATGTCCAACAGGTTGTCTAGCCATTGAGGCAGAAACACCTTGGCCAGCCACAACGGCTGCCATATTAAGCCCAGAGGCTGATGCAAGTTGGCCAGCCGAAGGGGCTGCCACTGCACTTTGGTCAGCCACGGGGGCTGCCACAACATTCTGGCCAGCCGAAGAGGCTGCCATATTCGGATCTACTGTGTTTGGACTGATTTCCATATCCACAGAGTCTCGAATTTGTTTTAAGACTGTAGATAACAATTATTACAATTATTACACGGTAATTGGGAAATCCGAATATGACAAAATTACAATTATAATTATTATCCTCGGAGCAGACCCTAACGGCAGACCCTGAAAGCGGAGGCAGGGACTGATGAGCAGAGGCAGAGGCAGATGGCAGAGGCTGCTGAAGGCAGAGACTGACAGCAGAGGCTGAGAGCTGAGGCTGAATGAAAGCAGAGGCAGAAGCATGAAGCTGAGGCAGAGGCTGAAGCTGAGGCAGAGGCTGTTGGCAGATGCTGATGCTGAGGCAGAGGCTGTTGGCAGATGCTGAGTCAGGCAGAGGCTGTTGGACAGATGCTGATGGCAGGCAGAGGCAGAAGATGAAGCTGAGGCTGAAGCTGAGGCAGAGGCTGTTGGCAGATGCTGAACTTTCCCGAGGCTTGTTGTAAAACAACAATATCCTAAAAAAAATTCGTCCCCTACCGTAGGTGCAGTAGAACGTGAGACGATTGTTTCCCAGGATACAACGGAAACGTACGAGAAAGGGCACCACCAGACTCGTATCCAACGAACCACAAAGTGTTTGAACTCTCCTTTTAACAAAACAAAGAAAATGATCTTTCGTGTGTGTGCTATGTCTTTCTCTATTTTCTATTTCATATCTTGAAAACAAGAACTGATGTTGTTTATATAGGAAAAGAAAAACACATCTCAATTAATAGAAATTAACTTGCCAATTAAATTTCATAATGGGAGATGTTACACATTGTTGTAACCACTAAGCTAATTAAATTAGCACTAATGGAAATTAAACTATATAACCACCAAGCTAATTAGATTAGCACTTATGGAGATTAAACTTTGTAACCACCAAGCTAATTAAATTAGCTGTTATGGAATTACAAAAGGCTTGAAAATTGTGAACTTTGAGCAACAATTTCTCATTCACCCAAGCACCATTTTAAGCATATGAATATACCATTTCGAAGTACTCACGGAGGAGTATCCGAATCATTCAATAACAACCACTAACACGAAGTGGACCATGCTTAAAATTGAGCCTCAAAATACTTATAAATAAGCATTTTTCCAACAATAAATTCCACATTCTTGACTTCAAATATTTTAGACATATCCTTCTTACTTTCCACACAGGGATCCATATATAAGAAACTACATACTATGTTTCTCTTGTGTAATTATTTAAAATACAGGGATCCAATGTTATACTCCACAGATGAAATGAAATTACCGGTCAAAGTCAAACTTCGAGACCAATAAAACCTCAAACTCCTCTGCAACACTCTCTTCATTGTCCCAAAACTTAAAAAAAAAAAAAAAACACTATGGACGTACAATGGCTTCTGATAATTCACTGCATGCTGTCGCTCTTAGTAGTGGTATCGTTTCTATGCGGCCAATGGCCGATCTTTGAAGGCACTCCAATTCAACGAATCCACCATTTCCTCAGATTTGGCGCCTACGATTACTTCCTGTACTCTCTCACCCACTCAATTTTCTCTCTTTTTTCGAGAATTGATTCCCTGTGATGATTTTATTTCTGGGTTTTTTTCCCCTCGGCAGCCGATTTGTTGGGTTCGTGTTTGGTGAAAAGGGCGTCAATGCTATCCTTTCTGTTGAGTGTTTTTGCTGCGATCGCCCTAATCCTGTCCTACAGGTTTCTACTTTTTCTTTTCTTCATGATTTGTTTGAATTATGCATGCAATTTGTATGATGTTATGAGTTTTTGATTTAAATTTGACAAAATTAAAGGGGGAATTTCAAATTGGGATTATTTAAAAATTGCCTCTGTTTGAATCAAAGGTTTTGCTTTAATGAGGGTTGATGTTTTTGTGATGAGTGGGTGTAGTTTTTTGGGTGCTTGTTGTGCTTCTATGTTTGTTGGAACTTGGAAGCCCGTTGGACTTAACCGAGGGAATTCAAGTAACGATAACTGAAAAACGGCCGACACCGAGGAGAGAATTAAATTCAATTTCAATTGCAATTGTTATATAATGAGTTGTAATTCTTTATTATGTATACAATAAAATAAATTTTGTCAAATCCAAATTTTTGTCAAATCCTTAGACTTAGAAGCAAAAACCAGTTCCCCGAACCGGTTCCTGAATTTCATGGGTTTTTCTGATTTGGAAAGAGCTTTTTAGTGAACAAACTATTAACTGCTTCCCCAAATAACACTTTGGTTGCTTTTTCGATGTTTTAATATGTGTGTGTGTATATATATTCTTTTTTATTCAATTATTATTACAAAATATACAGCATAGATGTGATTTTTGATGTTTGGACGCACATTTTGTGGTTCTAAAAAGAACTGTGGTTCCGTAAATTCGATTTTTGATTCTAAATTCATCATTCAATTGGTGAAGTGTGATTTATTTTCTGGAAATTATCGTTACCAACTAAATTGCTTAGCAGAAGGGAAAGGGAAAGTCTTTATCTTTGGCAGTTTGTGAAGGAAGGAATACATTTAATTCTTATATCTTTGATTTTGATCCATCAGTTCTTACACTTGGTGTTGGGGAATGGATCACTTACGGTTACGGATGAAGAAGATATCATAGAATCTTATTCAGGGATTATATGACAATGAGAGTCTTTACTTGAAGTTAGGAATTTCTATAGATTGAATTCTAGAAGAGTTT
This sequence comes from Zanthoxylum bungeanum, assembly GCA_019454045.1. Lineage (NCBI taxonomy): Eukaryota > Viridiplantae > Streptophyta > Magnoliopsida > Sapindales > Rutaceae > Zanthoxylum > Zanthoxylum bungeanum. The sequence continues at coordinate 172,462 of SKCR01030227.1, forward strand.
TGTGTGCAAGTTCTAAGATGATTCATGGTTGCATCTACTTCTTCCCGGTAAACTTGTTTTGGTGTTATCTATTCAATAATCTGACAAATGCGTGAACTTATTTACGATTCTTGTGCTCTTTTATGAGCTTTGACATGGTTGATATAAAAAGTTTTATCTGAAAAAGGTAACATGTTCGACCCGTTTAAATGATTGGCCATAATTGGGTTGCAGAAGGTGCAAGATAGGATCGGTAGAATTGTAAGGTTATCCTTAACTGCAAAGAATACAAAATAAAAGTAAATACTCCAAATTCTTCTGAAGTTCTAAAAATTGATTTTTGTCTTCCTCATATATCAAATTCTGCATATAAATTTTTCTAATCTCGCTGAACGGATGTATAAAAGGTTTTCGTTTCTTGTTATGTTACAGGATCAATCTTTCATTACGTTTTTTCTCTTTGATTGCAGATAATATATTTGGCAATAATTGGTGTCACTTATTATTTTTTTGCAATGTCGTCCTTTAGCTATATTCCTGGATATTATTTAAGTGGAATTCATAGGTAAGAAATCTTGCATGCATATGCTCACTTGACTACATTTCTGTCAACGCATTTTATTCTGGACATATGTAATAATTTGTAAGTTCTTCCAGGTACACAAGCTTGTTGGGGGTTGGCATTGGTGTTCTTTTCTTTCTGTTAACCAGCTTTACTGATCCAGGAACTGTGAAAGCTGAGAATGTTTCTCAGTATCAATCAGCTCACCCCTATGACAATATCATATACACAGAGAAAGAATGTTCTACTTGTAAAATTCCAAAGTGAGTTCATTTTTTTCCTTTCACTTAAAACATTTTGGTTTCATCTATAATGAATATATTTTTCTTGGGATCTGTGTTTCAGACCTGCTAGGTCCAAGCACTGCAGCATTTGTAATCGATGTGTTGCCCGGTTTGACCATCATTGTGGATGGATGGTTTGTGTTATCTTAAATTATTTGAGTTATTGTAATTGTTGTTTAATAAAAATAATTATTTTGATTTCTGTTGAAAGTTGTCCGCTATTGCAGAATAATTGTATAGGGGAGAGAAATACCAGATATTTTATGGCTTTTCTTTTGTGGTGAGTATGCTATAGTTTATAGAATTTCTTTCGGCCGCAATGTTCGGTGATCACCTTTTGTATGAACCATTTGGCCCTTTAGATATGCGACAATAAGCTGCATGTATTTCGTTCCAATGTTAAATGCTACATTAGTGTTTTGCAGGCATTTGTTACTTTGTTTATATGGAACCATTGCCATTGGGTTGATTCTTGCTGGAAGATTGAAAGAATTAAGAGTTGTATATATCCTGACCGGTAATGCTGATGTGCATTGAAGATCTAGTTGTTATATGATCAGATTATGAGACTCAATGTGACACGTCTTTCTTCATCCCTTTTGCAGTTTATTATGGTATAGAAAATTCATTTACCAACTTAGCTCCACATGTTGTACAGGTGAGTGTTTTATATAATTTATCATTCTTCTATAATATCTGAACTTCTTGTTCAATACATGACAATTGACAAAACTTCTGTTGTGAATTAAATTAATGCGGAATTTGCTGAAATAGTTCCTATAATATGTTGATTGTCCACAGTAGAATTTGAATCTGGGGTTAATGTCTCTCCGTTTCTAGAAACATATGCTTTATCTCATCTATTTATTTACTGAGAATCAAAAGTTAACATCTTTTTGGTGCGTAACAGTGGTTGTTGGGTTCATATAACACTCAAATACTTCTTATGGTGTTCCTCGCTATTGTCTCTCTTCTACTGGCGAGCTTTTTTGGGTACCACGCCAACCTCTGTCGAACGAATACAACAACAAATGAGGTGATTTTAGCAATTATTTACCTTTTCTAGCAAATATAAGATAGCAGGATGTGGGAAATAAATCTCTGCGGCTCTATGGCTGAAATAGAAGCATTACTGCTTCATGTAAAACAAGGCTTCTATTGAGATATGCTTAGTATCTATAAAGAACACTCAACACCTACAACTTCAGATAACATATAAAGTTTGTTTCTGAAAACCTGGATTTAATGTGTGGTTATCTACTTAAACTGCAGACTTTCAAGTGGCAAGATCACTTAAACTGGCAGAGGAAGGTGAATGAAGCGAGGGCGAGTGCTGCAGCACTTAAAGCAAGCATCAATGGGATGAGCAGCGAAAGCAAGCCTCCAGAGAGCAAATGGAAAGCCTTTTTCCGAAGATCTCCTTTGGAAGCCGCTGGGGCTGCTGTTAAGAATAACATCTATGATAAAGGCATCTTTCACAATGTCTGGGAGATCATATCTCCCCCATCAACAAGACGGTCATTTTTACGAACCAAATCAAAGTCACAGTGACTCTGTTATCAATGCAGTTGGCATTCCTGTCTTATACTTCTGATTCATAAATTTTCTCAGCAACCCTTAATGGGAGGATTGGGTGAACATATTGTGAGCATTGTATCTCCATTTATTGCCTCATTAGGCTTATTACTGAATAGAAAGAGACTTTGGCCTGCATTATCATATCATCTCTTTTGTAAAAACAACATTACAATGTCAAAATCTTACCCGTGAACATGCTACTCAATCAAGCACAGATAATGACATAATGGAAGCAAATTAAGAGTCAAAACACAGAATGAAAAAAGATATATCATTGGCAAAATGTTGGAATGCAAAGTTCTTGATACCATCATTCAACTAATTTTATGGCCTGACCATCAGTGACACTAGTCTTAAGTTTCCCATAAAGCTGATAGCTTTGAACGGTTTTAAACATACTTGAAGGAAAGCAAACTGTCTATTACTAAACTTACAGAGAGAAATTTACTAAAGAAGAAACAGAAAGGTACTGAGGATGAACAATACACACTGGTCACCGGTAAGACAAAGATGGATTGGCAAAAGAGAACCTTGATGATACAGGTGCAGCTGCCAATTCAGGCTTGCGCCACTCGGCGTAGGTGTTGCCTGTTGTAGTTTGGTAGTTTGATAGAACACTTGTGGCATACGATGAGTATAACCTATCAGCTCGATCTGTTTCTTCCCTTCTTAAGGGATCAGTTCCAACCAAGTAATTCTCTCTCCGTCCAGCAAAGGAGTAGGAACCTGAGGCGATGTCTTCTCTCCTTGGAGGTGGCAGATATGGGTCCACAGATGAAGCACCGTAATAGTAAGTGCTATATGGATCTCTAGGGTAGGGGTCCAATGTTTTGGCAACTGCAGGGGAAACTCTGGATGGCAGTTCATGTCTAGAACCCACATTATAAGTTTGATACTCTCTCTCAGTCAAGTAGTGAGGATCAGCAGGAACAGGTTCCCTGGATGCAGGGACGGTATCACCATATATGGGATCTGGGTGTCTCAGAAGGTGCTGTCGCCCTCTTTCATGACCCCTCTGGTAGGAGTCCAAAGGAGCAGCAATGTGATTAGTTGTCAGGTTTTCCCTCTCTCCCTGATGACCGTAAGCACGGTAATCCTTTTCAGTCAAGTAGAAATCAACGGGAACTTCCTCTCTGAAAGAAGAAGATCCCTTTCCATATGTAATAGGTGGATCCCTTTCCATAAGTAATCTATTATAACCCCTAGAGCTAGCATGAGCATGTGGATCTCTAGCAAAATTTTCCCGGTTTGACTCTCTAACTCCTGCATAAACTTCCCTATCCTGAAGATTTCGCATGGGTGCGGTGAGGACAGGCAATGCAGTTGAATGGACTGCAGCTGGTCGGAAAAGTTCTGAGAGCTTCCTAACCTGAGAAGAAAAATGTAGCATATCACAAATTCATGGATGAGAACTTGAATATCACAAATTCAAGTATGTAAGACCACCAAACCACCCAAGGAAATACAAAAAATTCTACCTGTCTAGGAGTAAGCTCAATTTTGAACTTGTGCTTTTCATTATAATTTTCTTTTATAGCCTTGTTGAAAACGCTTTCAGAGAGAGGAAGACAATCCCTCTGGATATCAAACCGCACCTGAATTCAAAAGTTGTCAGCACAAAGACGCTGCTAAATTGATTAACGAGGTCAAAACCAACAATAAAATGTGACCTGAGCAGGAAACGCCCCACCAAAAGCTTTTGGCTCCAGTTTCATGCCTCCAGAAGAGGATGCCTTAAAAATACCATACATAAGCTTGAGATCAAAATCATAGAGAAAAAGCTTGAGCCCGGGTTTGATACCTAGCACAAGATCTTTTTTAGCACCAGATACACCCATGACACGATAATGGAAACAATCTGGCTTGGTCTTCTTGCTGCACATAAATATCAAACCACCAACCCTTTCTCTCTTCATTTCTTTCTCTTGTCTCTTTCCTTTGTCTCTGTGTTTTCCTTTGTCCTTTTGATTCCTCACACTCTTGTCTGACACAGGAATCTTCTCTTCACCTCTCTGTCTCAGGTGATTCTTATCTGACCCACCGATCTCATATTTTTCCTCTTGACTCTTCTGGCTTTCCTTGGAATCGTTTTGTTTAGCTTTCAGGTTTTCTTGCCTTGAAGTTACCTTCTTAGAACCCTCTTCTTCAATTCTGTTACCATCATTCCTCTCATCTAGTAACTTATTGTTCTTCTTGTTTTTGAATCTACGGCGATCCCGTGCAGTAACTTTGTTATTTTTGGTCTTCAAGTCTTTAACAGGTGATTTCTTAGCAATTTTAGATCTGGCCTTCAAGGATTTTCGGGTTTTATTTTCAGATTTTGCGTCAGCTGAGGCTTCCACAGCATTCCCAGCTTCCTTCTCTTTATTTTCTTGCTCCATAGTCAACACAACTAACCAAGCCCCCTTTCAAACAAATGAATTAGATTTTTCTTACTTCTAACGAAAATTTTCGGCAAGCTAATGCTTTACGTAGCTTATCCAAACGCAAGCTCATATCAAAAACACATAATCCAAAAAAAAAAAACAATTTAAAATTACAAAAGAAGAGAAAACTTTGAAGCTCGTGCTTTACATTGATTCAGTTTTGCATTATTTTGAAAAAAGTTCATTCCAATCAAATAGAATCCAAACAAGTGAACATAATCCATACTAACGCACAATTGAATTTTAAACACATAAAAAAAAAAACAGCTTTTAATCGCAAAGAATATTCAAATACACACACACACACACACATACGGCACAATTGAATGAATAAAAAGAAGCTGCGAGAGATAAAAGATGAGATCCAAAGAGAGATTACCTTCACTGAAGCCAATTCAGAGAGAGCGAGAGAGAACGAAAACAGAATTAAAATCAAATATATTCCGACTAATATTATTTAGGGTAAATGACAGAGCAGAACGCTGCCGTTTTGTGTTTATTATTGGTGGGTAACCCTTTCTTTATCTTATCCTTTATTTATTTACTCACGTCCAAATATTATTCACCCCCCCCCACCACAAAGTTTAATTTCATCAATTTCCCCTGTATTTTAATATAATTTTTGTATAACCTCTCTTATTTCATTAATAATTATCTAGGGTTTATGGTGCATTATCATATCTACCTCTTTATATAAAGCATTATACATTTATAGTTATTCTCAAGAGTAACTTTGAGGACAACCCACACAGGTCACCGGCTATGGCTTTCAAATTTGGACAAAATTAAGGGTTTCAAAATCTAAAAAAAGTTAATATACATTGTAACAAAGTGGTCGGCTAGGGCCTCCATACTTCAGAAACTGTTTATGATCTCTGAAAACTCAAAGTCATTCCTGGTTATATTATGACCCAGACTTATCCCCAAATGATAATTTATTTGGCCTAACTTTTATAATGGAAGCAAAATGTCACGAGTTTAAATCCTAAAGAATACGTGGGTCTGGGGGAGGTGGAGTGTAATATATAAGTAAGAGGTCTTCCTTAAACAAAAAAAAAAAAAAAAATTAACGATCAAAGCCAAGGCCATCCATGGTGTCACGGGCCAAACTTTGGGGTCACCAAGTTGGGTCCGTGCGGCACTTGTTAACGTTGCGTCTAACAAGTCAGCCTAGAATTGAGCCTGCAAGGACAAGCTCAAGGTTAACCATCAACAAGTTGCGAGCATTGTTAAACAATGGGAGTGTTGTATACATCGTTAGCACACATTCACATGGTACGAGATAAAGAATCATATATCAAGTCTAAAGCATAAACATTCAAGCATCACATTGGGATAAAACAATGAGACATCAAGAGAAGTATATTTCATTAAACAAGCCAACTAAGGGGCGAGGGAGTACACAGCTAAAGCCCCTAGTATGCTGGTGGCCAAGGCCCTTCTAAGGTGCCCGGGTCACCTCCCCCTAAAGAGGTTTTAGAGACATTACAAAAGTGGCATAAGGAAACACACATGATGTTTGAGTTGTCACCCCCCCTAAAATAGAAAAATAAAATAAAATAAGAAAAATACAATAGTGCACACTAGCACCACAACACAAGCGGCCATGGGCAAGACATTGGCCCTGGACAAGCTTGTGGTGTTGGCGCGTTACACATGGCATGCTTACAAAAATAACTGTCTTTTTGGATTTGCCTTTTCAGTAAGGGTGGTAATGGGCCGGGCTCGGGCCGGACTTTGATAAGCCCGGCCCGACCCCGACCATTTGAATTTAGGCCCGGGCCCGGGAAAAACCCAGCCTGTATCAGGGTCGGACTGGACCGAGCTTTACCCGGGCCCGATTTTTTTAATATAAAAAATTTATTATATAAATATATATATATATATAATTTATTTTAAGCCCGGATCGGGCCGGGCCCGGACTTTTTTAGTTGAGCACGGCCACCCATTTTAAAGCCCGGTCCATGTTTTTCTGCCCTCGAGCCCTGGCTTTTTTGTCACCCTTAGACACCATTTTAGACATAATTTTCGGATAAAATTGTATTTGCTTCTTTCGTTTGGGATTTTCCTTTTCGGACATCATTTCCAGCAAACTAGTATTGCTCGTTTTTAAGGCATCGATTTGAACTTTACAGGTTTGTTTAATCAGAAATGGGGCTGCAACCCAGCTCAGGCTGGAAATAGGCTAGGCCAGCTAAATATGTTACAGTCCATAAGGTTGGAAATGAAAGTGTATTATGACCAAAAAGGTCATGGATGTTACATATTAAATTGTGGACTTAGATTATCAGCTTTGGTTCAATGGTTGCAATCTCAATCAATTTAAATAATAATAAACTTTATAAAAGAATTGTACTATGAAAGTACATCAGAACTTGGCTAAAACAATCTCTCTCATGAATTCCTTTGGAGCTGCAAATACAGAAACAAGAAAAGAAAAATATCATATCAGTTACTGTAAGGACACTAGCACTAGAGGATTTAAATTGACATATAGAGTTTGATACTTGCCTTCTTTTCCAGTGAAGAGATTGAATTGGCCAATGGCCTGCCTGCAGAACATTTCGACGCCACTCACTATGATTGCTCCTGCAGCTTCTGCATCTTTTAGTAGTCTGGTTTTTCTAGGAGTGTAAACAGCGTCGAAGACAAGCTGGTAATCGCGTAAAGTTTCCTAGAGGAAAGAAGATGAAATCAAGAGTTTTGATGATGCAACACACATTAAAATATTTGCTGTAGTTGTGATAATAGGAGAAAGAACCTCAGCCACAGGAACTCGGTCTTCTGTATTCGGATGCATTCCTAATGGTGTTGCATTTGCAAGGATTGCTCCTTTCTCTGGCTTGAAATTGACCATGTCTTCAAAAGGTCGAGCTTCACTCATTATAGCAGAAGCAAGAGACTTTCCTCTTTCTTTTTTGACAAACATTTTAAGCATCAGAGAACCGAAAAAGTCATCAGTAAAGAAGGTAAAGTGAGCATAATCTTTAGCATTGTGGAAAAAAAAAAGAAGACTTATAGATTGTACCAAAATCAATGTCAAAAATGACCACCCGGGCTTCTCTACTTTTAGCACCAAATGCCAATGCTCTTCCTGCACCTCCAGCGCCTGCTAGCACAAACATTTTTCCAGCAAGCGGAGAGCCGAGTGATGTGCCGTTTTTGTATCCTCGTTCTGTGATGTTCCAAATGCATATATATCAGTATGTCAACATCTGTATATGATTAATACAATCAACTTCTCAAAGTAGAATAGACTATCATAGTAAATGAGTACCTTTTATAGCATCCTCTATTGCAGTTATTGAAGCCTCACAATCTGTATTATAACCTATCAGCTTCCCATCACTAGGTCTCCTTATAATAGTATTAACAGCAGCTATAGACTGATGAAGCACACAAAAGTCCACATATCATCAACAGCATAAACATCAAATTATGATCAAAATCTTAATGTCATCGGAATAGAGAATCATGATCGTCAAATTATGACTTTTCGAATGATTGTAGCCTTGAGAATCAGTTCTACACAAGCATAATAATTAAACATACAAAGGGTTCCTTTCAAGTAAATTCTTCTCTTCTTTTTACGCTACGGCATGCTCTTCCATGATTGGTAACCAAGAAAGGGAGTCTCATGGCAGAAAATAGAGATCTTAGCTTATCTTATAACTGACAACAGACAGTTTTAACCTGGACCAGTCTTACCACATATATATGGTGCCTTAAAATACGCTTGGCCAATCCTATTGTAGGAAATATACTTTGAAGTATATGCAATATGAATGTAAGGAAAAACAATTCACATTTATTATAAAAACTCGAATCGGAGGAACAAGTCAACCTGAGCAAGTGGATGGACTTCATCGCAAAACTTCATCACAGATTCCTTGTATGGAAATCCAACACTACAAATAACATGTGTTCCAAAAATGATATATATAGTAAAGCTATCAACATGAATTTCAAAATGAAACTGCAAATCGCATACCTAAAACCGGCAAAGTCAGGGCTCGAGTAGGTGCTAAAGAATTCCTTGAGATCATCCACAAACATTGGGACATAAATTCCATTGTAGTTCACATGTCTGAAAGTAGGATTATGCAATATAGGACCTTTGCTGTGACCAACTGGTTTCGAGATGAGCCCGAAAACTTTTGTATCTGCATTTATATGCTCAACTTTATAAGTTTGTCTAAGGCTGTCTACGGTAGGCAAGCCCGAAACTGGATTTCCTTCTAGACATCCATAGACTAAAACACCACCAAATTTTGGGCACAGTATCTGGCTTATGAGGCCTCTTTCCCCAACAGAGTATGCAATTGCTGGAACCTATAACCAAATTCTAAAGAATTATATAAAAAAATATATCTAAATTCAATTTTTGAAGCACCATAATCTCAATTCATTTGTTATTCATGTAAATTGCAGGGTCAAATCCCTAAGTTTCATACCTGGCAATGTGAAAGAAGCTGAAAAAGTCTTGCTATTTCTGTAATATCATTGACACTGACAACTAGTTTGATGATATCTGCTCCAGTAGCTTGCATACATGCAACAAGATGACTGAGATCTTCTTTAAAAGGAGTTTTTCCAGCTAAATAATGAGACACAATGAATCTTGTACCACTGTGATGATTTGAATTCTGTTTCCCTATAAGATCAGAAGCCACCTGAAAAATCACACGGCATATTAGTCAGATAACCTAGTTAGTGACAATGTTTACACCACAATAACATTAATGATGAAGTTGATGCTTCAAGTCGTAAGAATAGCTATTCATGTAGTCAAAACCCTACCGTCAAACCACTCATTCCGGGCTTAAACGGAACATGTAAAACCTCCGACTATCTCAGACTCTTATAAAAAACGTACTCTCTGGATTCGAAGCAGGACCTCAAGGTGAAATCATGAGCCCGCCCCTTGGGGACAGCCAAAGCCTTTTACTAAAGCAAATCAAGTGGAAATAACTCTGGGAAAATTGGCCACTTTCTGAAGATGATTCAAATGTCCCATTAAAGAATGATTAATTTATATGCATATATCAATAACTACCTTGAGTTCAAAATCAACATAATCAGCTCCCAATTCTTCAGCTAAGTGAAGTGCTTCTAACCGTTTGTGGTCGTCGCCTTCATACTCACCACCTGCCCATTTTGGCCTAGAAACATTACAAGACATCCGACATAAGAGAAATCAGAACTTTAACATCTCCATATTAGGATGCTCATGCATTCAGTTTCTTTTAGTGTGTGGCAGTAAAACGATTTCCGGAAAATATTTTCCATATTTTATTGTGTTTGAGACGCTCGTGGAAAACTTAATCTATCTAAATTATTTTTTTGTCAATGAAAAAGTTAAGTTATTTTACGAAAAATGACTTACGAAATGTCATTTTACGGAATTTTTTTCTTTTATCCAAAATTTTCATAACTCACTTCAAAGAATGACAAAATTCGGAATTGGACTCGAATCTGTATGGATCCAGGTCGGGATGTATTTTGGTGGATCCGGATCTGTATCCAGATCTGGAAAAAAATTCCGAATCAGAATGCGGGTATACTCAACCCCGGACTGGATCCGAAAATTCATAATTTTTTAATAAATTTTCAATTATATTTGTAAAAAATTATGGACTCGGGTCCCGGAATTTCGGGATTCGGATATACCCAAAATGGATCAAAAAATTCAGTTTTTTAATTCTTTTTCAATGATATTTGTATGAAATTAATAAAATTATAAACCTGGGTCTAGAAATTTCAGACTCGGATCCGGGTATATCCGGACCAGATCTAGAAATCCTAATTTTTTTAATATTTTTTTTATTTGTATAAAATTAATAAAATTATGGACATGGGTCCCAGAATTCCAGACCAGTGTGAATCTAGATCCGGGTATATCCGGACCGGCTCCAAAATTTAGATTTTTTAAATATTTTCCAAAATTTAGATTTTTTAAATATTTTCATTTATATTTGTATGAAATTAATAAAATTATAAACTCGGGTCCCGAAATTCCGGACCCATGTGGATCCGGATCCAGAACCAGAAATCCCGATATTTTTATATTTTTCAATTATATTTGTATGAAATTAATAAAATTATAGATCTGGGTCCCGAAATTCCGGGACCGTGTGGATTTGGATCCAGATATACCTAGACCGGATCTTGAAATCTCGATTTTTTTAATATTTTTTCAATTATATTTGTATAAAATTATGGACCTGAGTCTCGAAATCCGGACCCATGTTGATCCAAATCCTGGTATATTCAGACCGAATTTGGGTATAATGGACAAGATCCAAAAATCTGATTTTTTTTTTAAATATATATTTTTCAATTATATTTGTATAAAATTAAGAAAAATTTAGACCGTATCCCGGAAATCCACACCCGCGTGAATTCAGGTACAAGTATATTGGACCGAATCCAGAAATCCAGATCCTGGAAATTTTTTTTATAAACTCGGGTCTTCTGGCTATATGCAGATTAGGGCGGGACGGTCTTTCAGAAATACTCGTATCCAGATATGTGCGGGTCCGAAATTTTACAACATGAGTCCAATATTTTTTATAGACCCGAGTATTTATGGACCCGCTTTTTTCGGGATAATGGGAATCCGAGCCAGACCCCGAACCTTTTTGCTATAACTTTTTCTAACCACCATTAAAAAATTTTGAAAAAGATATTTAATGCGCAAAATATCAGAAAATGCTTTCCGAAAAATATTTTTAAGTAATAATCAAACACTAGAAAACACTTTCCTTTCTAAAAATGATTTTCATTAATAATATTTTAGTTAAGAAAATTATTTTAGGTGACTATCTTTATAAATGCTCAGTTATTTACAACAACCGAGGAAACAATAAGGATGCTCCAATTACGTATAAATCCCTTCTAACCGCTATAATTTGATCTACATTTGAACTTCTTATTCATTTTTTTTTTTTGGGAAACGTTAGAAATCCCGCCATCAAATCACTTAATCCGAGTTTAAGCGGAGCAGGTAAAAACCCCCGATTGCCCCAAATTCTTATAAAAAAAATGCATTCCCTAATTCAAACTCAGGACCTGAAAATCAGATCCTGAACCTACACCACCAAATCATGCCGCTTGTCTTTTTTCCACATACATAATAGCTTATTTAATCTTTTTTTCTTCCTTCCAATTTTAAACTTCAGCAAATAATCTATGCCAAGTGAAAATTCAGAGTTAATGGTAACATTTATGTCTCACAACATAATCATAAACAAGCCACATAACACACAATCCACCCTGTTTTAATACTGAGTGAAATATAACTTAACACAATTAGAGGAACTAAAGAAGATTTCAAAGCGAACTGTGGTAGGTTTACTTAGAACATAACTATACTTGAACGAATAGGATATGCAAAGCAAAAAAGATTAATAAAGATTCAGAAATCGTCTCCAATAGGCGTGATTTGGTGGTGTAGGGTTCACGATCTGATCTTAAGGTATTGGATTAAAATTCAGGGAATTAGTTTCTTCGCTTTCTTGTAAGAGCCTGAGATAACCGATGGTTTTACTTGCTCCGCTTAAGTCCGGAAAATATAGTTTTGCGACGGAATTTTCAAAAATTCCAAAAAATAAATATAATAAATAAAAATAAAAGATTCACAAATCATTCTTCAGTTGAATGCAGCTAATCTTGATTGATTCTTGTTCCATTTTCATATTGTGATCCACATATACAATAAAAAATAATTTTACCAAAACAAAATTGCTTATATCTGTTATCACAAAGAAGACAATTGGAGCACATGTGCATTTGTCTATGCATATGCAATAATGCATATATTCAAAATACTTCATCCACATGTAAGAAAAACAATAAAAGAAACAAAAACAAAATCATAATCATTGGGTCACAACTCACAACTCACAAGCATCATTGTCTTTATATTATAATGGCTTGAAAGGGAAAAGGACAGGAAACAAATACAAAAGGCAAAAAAATTTTTGACATGACTCTATAACTTAAAGAGATGAATGACCCCACATCCATTTTCTTGTTACTTTAAGAAGCTTACCTACTCAACTGTAAAATTACCAAATTTCCATTACCCTGACCTACTGGTAAAAACTGAAATCTATCACATTTTGAATTTCCGAGTTCAAGCGGAACACGTAAAATTCCGACTGTTCCATATTCTTTAAGAAATACATTTTCTTATTCGAACTCATAACCTCAAGATGAGATCTTGAACTCTACACCATCAAGCTACGCCCTTAGACTATAAACAGAATCTCAGTAGATCAAACTCACAAAAAAAAAAAAAAAAGAAGATGAAGAAGAAGAAGGAGATTACAATAACAGAAAAGAAAGAGTTATGAGTATTACCTGAAAACGATGAGCACTGGCAATGGCTTGTTTTGGAGGATGGTTTTGAGGTCTTTTTGAGGCTGAAAGTTGTTAAGACAATCCAATCTGATCTCAACTAGATCTGCACCTTCTGCCTTGGCCTGATACATTTTGCTCAACATTTGCTCCACAGATTGAGCCATTAATGTAGCACAAATCATGGTTGTGTTCTTCATGATTTTAACAACTCTCAGTTGAACAAAAGTATCAAAACCAGAACCAGAGCCAGAGTGAGGAAACTAAAGCAAAATTTTATTCACAAGCAAAGTTTGCTCAACCAAATTGACCCCATTGCAATTTAAATAGCAAGGAAGTGGAAGTTGGTCAGTCTTTCTTGAAACTCAACAACTCTCTATTTTTATTTTTATTTTATCGTTGGAAATCTCAGTGCCAATCCATCCCTTCCGGGCTTAAGCGAAACATGAAAAATCTTCGGTTGTCTCAGGCTCTTATAAGAAACGTACTTCATGGATTCGAACTCAAAACTTCAATGTGAGATCTTCAATCATACACCATCAAACCACGCCCTTTGGGACGGAATTCAACCAACTCTTTAAAGAAAAATATACCCTTATAGGAAGATATATTAAACAACCTCAATTGACCAAAGTTAGAAAATAATTTTAAAAAATTAAGTCAATCAAATGTGGATTAAAAAACACTAAAATAATGAGTTTTGGTGCAATCTTTTAATTATTCAATTCAAATATAAAATTATCAAACACCCAATGACAAGAGTCTTGAAGAGGTCCGCAAAGGGCGTGACTTGGTGGTGTAAGGTTTAGGATCTCACATTGGGGTTCTAGGTTCGAATTTAGGGAATGCGTTTCTTGTAAAAGTCTGGGACAGCCGAAGATTTTATCTGCTCCGCTTAAACTCGGAAAGAATAATTTAGCGACGAAATTTATAACGATTTCAAAAAAAAAAAAAAAAGACTTGAAGAGTATGCTATGCATGAAGAATAATGATGAAATCCCGAACATGTGATATATATATAAAGCAATTAATTGTTGATAAGGTTTGTCGAGTGATCATATTTTCAGAGGAAAAAAATATGACAGAGAAAATAATATGCTCATATGGATGATATAATGCTTTGTGGCATCAAAATTAGTCTCAATAAATTTCCAATTATAATATCAGTTTAAGCAAAAATATCATACCCGGTACATAAAGTTCTCGCTAAAAACAGAATCTAAGAAAGATTATGATATACACGGTCTTATTTGGTTAATGATAAATGATAATTGGGATATTGTTGGGTTGGTGGAGTAGGTGAAAGATTATGTTTTTTTTCATACATTTGATTTGATATGTATCTTCATTGGCTCCTCTTTTTTTTTTTGCTATTTGTTGGGGTGTGTATTTTAATTTATTTTCTTGCTTTGTAAAGAGAAGAAAATATGAGCTGTCTCCACGTCAGTAATTTTGTTTGTGTTCATCGGTTGAAAGTGCCCTGTTCTTGCTTCTTGTGTCCTGTAGTAATGATTTTTTTTTTGAAACGATGGAAACTCTGTCACCAAACCACCCATTCTGAGCCGCGGTGCAGGTAAAATCACCGGCTGTCACAGACTATTACAAGAAGTGCACCCCCTGGATTCGAACCCAGAACCTCAATGTGAGATCCTGGACCCTACACCACCAAGCTACACCCATTGGGAACTGTAGTAATGATATTATACCCAAAACGAATAAATGACATGGAGAAATTGATATAATACTCAAAACCAACAAATCACATCGAAAAATTTAAGTGAGAGTTGTGGGATAATCACTTGGTGCAAATAGGTCATAGGTGACAACTGAGGAAGGAATCTGGTACAAAATCCAAAGGAGACTATTTATAGGTCACAACGTCGGATGTTAGAATCTGAAGAATAGCTATAAAAATGAATTCGATGACAATTTTGGTTTGGCTTGGTAGGTATTTTTTTCATAAAAAAAAAAAAAAAGAAAAGTAAAATTATGCACCGTTTGGAATTTGATCTCAATGATTATACTATCCGTCAATATTTTCTATTTTGTACGCATTAATCTCACACACACGTTTAACAAGAGGTGTAAATTAGGTCAAATCTGTACAAAACAAGTGAACCAAAAATTGCTCACAGATATGGCACTATAGTACTCAAAATGAGAGTACCCTTAATAATTGTTTTTTTTTTTTTTTTTTTTTTTTTTTTTTTTACTGAAATCGTTAGAAATTTCACCGCCAAATCACTCATTTCGGGCTTAAGCGGGGCAGGTAAAGCCCCCGACTGTCTCAGACTCTTACAAAAAACGCACTCCTTGAATTCGAACCCAAGACCTTAAGGTAAGATCCTGAATCCTACACCACCAAGCCACGCCCCTTGGGGACCCCTTAATAATAGTTATATAATAACTAATTTTTCTTTAAAATATAACTTAATTGAGGAAATTTTGATATGAATTCTTATAGACCACATATTTATGAGATTATTAAGACTTTGAACTGCAATATAACTTCACATTCAATGTAATCTATTCTCACAAGAACCCAAAAAAGAAAAGAAAAAATCATTTTCTTTGAAGGCTATACTATACTTGCTATAATTTGAAAGTTCTATCTAGTCTAGGAAATAGTTTACAAAATGAACATATTTATTAGAATTATTGCCCCAGTGATCCACCAAATTTCAGTAAAGATAAGGGTGCCCCAATTAAGAGCAAAAAATAAAACATTTTTTGGGGTAAAGTTTTGCATAATATATTTTTTTTTTTTTAAAAATCTCCAAAATGGATATGAAATTCAAATGGCAACCTTAATCTTATCAACAGTATCCTAAAATAACCATGCATTAGTTATTTGAATCATCATGGTATACATTTTCAGGTCCATTAACACCTCTAAAATATGCATGACAAGTAATGCAACACTTGTAAAAATGATCCGAAAAGTTTGTTTGTATCAAACCTAACGTCGCATATAATGTGATTCTTATACAAATCATTATACAACCAGATAGGCAAAGCATTATTGATGGATGATTAAGACATTAGCTGTGCCGAAAGGCGAAAACACATACCAAAACCCCACACTCGCTACTCCGGAAAAAAGGATAAACACATAAGAAACAGAGGATAAACTGATGAAAATGTCACGATGGGAGATTATAGCAAAATCATCCAACCAAAATAAACAACCAAGTTTTAGCAATTCTTATTCAAGGTAATAGTCTCGACCAGTCACTCTAGCATATAGACTAAAAAGGATGCTCAACATCGCACGTGTATTTATTATAGCCAAAGAGACGCTACTTCAACCTTGGAGACCGATGATGCCTGCAAAGACGACGAAATCAATTAATTGATCAGTAATCACTATTTCGAAACATCTTAAACTACATGAATTATGGGACCGAGACTGCATGCAAAAGGCTGCGAGAAAAGGACCTTTATTCATTGAGTTATATTATACTGAGTGAGGCTCTGTGTGGTATTGCTGTTGGGGAGCTGTGGTCCAAAAGCCACAATTCTAAAGTGTTTGATAAAGACTTCCAGCTGTGGTTTGAAAGCTAAGATGATTTTATCCTACAGTTGTATGACGAAAGACTTATAATACCTTTACTATTTTTGTCAACCTTATCATTTAGAATTCCTATTTACCAAACATAAGAGTATTTATTTCTCAACAGCTGTGACTTGAAAGCCACAGCACCACAATACCAAACGGAGACTTAATAGAAGTGAAAAATTATAGCAAAGGAACTTAATCAAATGATTAAGTTAGTATACTTACCACAAGCTACTCTGCCACCAGCATTTCCAGTGGATTTGCTGAGCTCATGTCCACCTGAGAGAGATTTAACATTTGTAAATAAAGTAAATGAGAGAAAAAAATTCATGTCCATGACTAAATAGAGGTATTTCTAGGGGGAGAAACATGATTCCCAGAACATGAAACTTGAAATCAAATTTTAAGATATCATTAATATAGCTTAATCATTAGTCAGCCTATACCTAAGAAACATGATTCAAAGAGTTAAATTCTTCGACTGATATCAGATCATCACCTTCAATAGTTAAATACAAATGAAGCAGCAATAAATATAATCAACTTGGAAAAAAAATGGACAAGTCGGAAAACTTTGTATATTACCCTTGCCAAGATCATCTGGATCTGCATGGACCACGACAGCCCTTCCTATAATGGAATTTGGTCCAACAAGAGGAATCTGCAATGTATATAAACAGCAAACAGATGAAATTCAATGGAGTTACGTCCATGATTATATAAAAGAAACATTTTTTTTATAAAAGAAACATAATAAAGCCTAAATGACAAGGAGACAAAACAGTACCTGCTTGTCAACAATTGTAAAATTAACAGTACCTGAACCGTATATATGAACCCGAAAGAATTAACAACTCCACAAATATCAAACATAAAAAAGAACTAACTATAAAATGAAATATTCATAACTTTGTGCAATAGATACATACCATCATCACCAACACTGACATTTCCTAAATCACCAGCATGACGATGCTCATCCTCTGGGGCACCATGTTCTTTTCCAGCAGGGTTGAAGTGGGGTCCTGCAAAAAGATGAGCGAAAGATGAATTAAGAAGGAATTCTATGACATGAAAGAGAGTTACGAATCCCAGCTTTTTCCCCCAACGTATTACATATATACTAATAGAAATACTCAGGTCAAGCGGCTATACCAGTTGACATGCAACCATTTGTTGTGTCTCCAAGGGCATGAACATGGAATCCATGAAGACCGGGTTTAAGGCCAGACAGGCTTCCAGTTACAGTTGTTGGAGCTGGAACCCAAAAAAAAAAAAAAAAAAACCAACAAAAAGATTAATTTGATGGACATGAAAAATGAGCAACAAGATTCCAAACCAACTACTTGGAGATTAAATTACCATCTCCTTCCTGGGTAAAGAAGACAGTTCCCTTGACACCCTCACTACTACCAAGTACTGCAACTGCTTTCACCATTGTGTTGTGTGATCTGAGCAATACAAATATCGCATTACGTAAGTGTAACATCAAAAGTATAATAATCACAAACATTCAATAAACATAGTAACAATGTCAACGAGCAGTAAAATACGAAATTTTAAAAAAAAAAAAAATCATGGTTCAACTACTTATCATCACCAAATACATCAAAAAGTATGGAATTGTAATACAAGTACCAAAAAGCAACAAGCACACAAACAAATCTACACCAAATCAGCAAATCTTGAATAGCACTTAATTCCCACAGAAAAAATTACTGGCCAAGCTTTAAATAACATAGCTCGTTCACCACAGACCCACTAATCTACCATTGATTTGGTACTAGAAAGCACAGACAACTTGTTTTGCCTTTCATGTCCGTGTCCGAAATGTTCGAGACCGGTACTTGAAGGACACTCAAAGAAATGTGTCCTTAACGTTACCGGTTAATTAATTTTTAAAAAATAGAAAAATTATTTTGATTTTGATTTTTTTTTTTATATTTCATTAAATCAATTATTTTATTTTCATATTCATATATGTATATTATAAATTTATTTCAAATAATTAATTATAAAAAAATATACATATTTGATTTTATTTAACATTTCTCTTTTTAGAAGATACTGTTTGGCTTATCCGTATCCGTGCAACCTAGATTTGGTAGCTATATTGACTTACATAAAAGAGAAAAAATATTTCCTTTTATATTAAAAACACACTGAATAGTAAGAAGTAGCTCTTTTTTTTCCCTTCTTATACCAAAAAAATAAAAAATACAGTCATCATCATCATCGGTTGACTCAGCGATGAGATCTGTGAACAAACAAGTCAACCCACAAACATACACAACAAAAAAATCAAAAGTAACAGTCAAGTTCAGATCTTTAAGAAGTGAATCAACACATATAGATCATGAAGAACCCATACTGATCAGATCAAAAGCATCATAAAAAATAAAATATGCACACATATAATAAACTTCGTGATGTTAAAAATCAAAGAGAAGGGAAACGAATAGTACCTCAGAACACCCCTTATGAGAGAGAAATGAAGACGATTCTTTGTTGACTGTTGAGTGAGTGAGTGTGTGTGTGATGAGCTGTGGAGACTGGAGATTAGATGCTGTTGTAATTTTCTTCGCTTTATCTTCTTCACCTACTGTCTCTGTTTTTGTTTTAATGGGCTTTTTTTGTGTGGGTTTGGCTTGGGCTTGGGCTTAATGAATTTGAACTGACTCCAAAAATTCAAATATTTGTTGATTTATATGGACTTTAGTGATTAGTCCAATTTGATTTTAACCTAAATTATATGATTTTTTTTTAATGATTAGGGATGATTAAAAAAAAAAATGGAGTCTGCCCCAGGTCAGTTATCAATCTTAAAAAATAATTTAAATTTAAATTTTTTTCTTTTTATTCTTAAAAAAAAATCAAGCTCCTAAAAACGCAACTGAAAATTTGTCATCCCTAATTTTTTTTTTAAAACCCGACGTCAAATTACCCAAATCGGATTTAAGTGGAGCAAGTAAAACCTCCAATTATCCAAGATTTATATAAAAAGTACACCACCTAAATTCAAACTTACGATTTGAAACTAAATTCTAAGACCTTATATCACCGAGCCACAAACATTAATTACAATAAACACGTAATTGTTCTTTAGTGCAGGCGTTCGCATCATGTCGTTATACATATACAATGCTCAAACCAAAAAAAATATTTTCCAACATTTTTGTAATATCATGTGTCTGCATGAAAACTTATTTATATATATATACTAGTTTTTACCCGTGCCTACGGTACGGTGTTACAGTATTTGGCCCGTGCCTACGGCACAATATTACAGTATTTGCTCGTGCCTACGGCACAATATTACAGTATTTGCTCGTGCATACGGCACGATGTTACAGTATTTGCCCGTGCCTACGACACGGTGTTACAGAATTAAATGATTTTATTTTTTAATTAAATGATTTTATTTTAACTTTCTATTTTTTAATTTGAAATTTTTTGATCATTTCCATCAATCAATTCACTCTCTTTCCTCCAATTACCAATGAAATAATCTGGGCCGTCAATTAAGCCACATAAAGAGAGCCGTTGGATATACTCTATTTCCTCC
Organism: Zanthoxylum bungeanum; assembly: GCA_019454045.1. NCBI lineage: Eukaryota > Viridiplantae > Streptophyta > Magnoliopsida > Sapindales > Rutaceae > Zanthoxylum > Zanthoxylum bungeanum. Next base: position 192,776 of record SKCR01030227.1, read on the forward strand.
AACACCATTCTCCTTTATTACATAGATATTTAAACTGTTTTTATATCGACATCTTCACCTTATTAACATTCGTATGGAGTTAAAAGATGGAAGAAAAAAACAGACACTCCAGTGCATCTTTTTTTTTTTTTTTTTTTTTTGTCTTTTAATAAATTGGAGTTTATGTAATGACACATGTATGAAAAAAATGAAGCCTTTTGTTGATTATGAAAATTATTACACAGTCACTCAAGAAATTAACAAATAGAGTGGAGTTAATTTCCAGAATCTATAGTTCTATTAAGATATATATATACTAGCATAAATGTAAGCTCATTTCACTCTGCTGCAATAGACCGCATACATAATTTTGCAAGACGTGTGTATATTACTTGAACAAATTCCCTTCAAGATCAAGCTTGAATCACTATCAATTGTGATCTCAGAAGTCAGACTCTATCTGTGATTTTAAGTCTTGCCCGAGCCCTTTGCGAGATGCTTGCCATAGCTGGCTCTCGAGACCAAGCTTCCGCATCTCTGCTAGGCCTCGTTCAACTGCGCATTCGAGAAATGCAGAAAAATGAGGCATTCTTGTCACATGAAACTATGGTTTCTTCTTTGAAATCCATCAGCAAGCAACAAATATCAACTTGTAGGAATAAAAACAGCAGAAGGCAAATTATCTCTGTCATTTTTTTCCATGGTATGAGGAAACTTGAAGCCTAAGAAACTTCGAAACATTTAGAACTGTGATGAGATTTCTAAAATGCAAGTATGAGACTGACAGTGAGGTATCAATAGAACCATACGTAATGGAACTATGCGAATTTGAAATTTCATTTTAGAACAAGAAAGATAAGTAGGATGTTGTTGGGAATGAAAGGCATTGTGAGGAATGAGATAAGGGAGAGTACCATCAACTGCGTCATGTGAGCTGGAAGATCGACTGCTGTGCTCGATCCAGAACTGATATCGATCCTCAGCTATGTCTGATTCTACTCCGTGGTCTTTTGCTCTTCTCCAAAAATATGTAATCCAGGCCTGCATGTGCATATCAAACAAGCATCCAAGAAGTGATTAAATTTGATGTCATCTTTGAATGACTCGAAAAGATAAAGGCTCAATGGAGAGCATCACTCCTGCATAAATTGAATAAAGTTAAATTACCTGCTTAAAACTTGTATCTTCAGACTCCTCTGGACTCAATTCTGAAAATAAAGGTATATAGTTTTAGAAGTGCATGTAAACATAATCTAACCGCATAAATAAGGTTCAGCAAATAAAAATATGCAAACTATCAAGGAGAAACTTGGATCTTGTGCGCAAGATAAACTTACCAAATGCCTCGAAATGTCCCTCAGATGGTAGTCTCACTTCATCTGCTGAAATGATCACATGAGAAATTTAAATTGGGCAAGCCACCAAATTGAGTCATTTATAATGATAAACTAAATGAAACTTCACAAGCAATTGACTGTGTACTCAAAAGTAATTCTAAACTGTCCATGGTCACCGGTGGAGAACCCTTCAAGCATGAATTACATAGAAACATGCTGACTTATAAGAGAATTATAAGTTATATGACTTATGACAAATAGCTCCGGCATACCAGATTTCAGCTGATTTAGGCGTCGCTGTTGAGCCATGCAAAGTGTAACCGCATCCTCTACCTTCATTAAAAATAATCATGAGCTAGGAATTTTTGTTACATGTTGAACCAACGAATCATAATACTAATAATCAGTTAGTTGAACATAGCAATACTCTGCATAAGCAGTTTGTTGCTAGAAAAAGTTTCAAGAGACAACAGCTCGATGCATAATTGCATCAATATTTTGTATGCAGAACTATCCAATGCAAGGATGTGACAGGAACCTTTAAGGAAGCCAATTCTCGTAGACCCTTCTCCACTAAAAGCATACTCTCGATATCTCCATCTCCGGATATTTCTTTCAAGTCTTGTAAAACTTTTTCCCTTTCCTCTGCAGCCGTGCTTTCTGCTCAGCAAGGAAACAAAAAGAAGACAGTGAAAAGAAAATTGAGGCATCCAGAATCTTTTCACTGCCACACCCTCACCGCCTCTCAAAATAAAAGAGTGAAAAATTGATCGTCAGAATCGGGGTTGAAATCAATTCCCAATCTAGCTCAAAAAGCTATATAGAAGCTGGTTCATTATGTTTCAAATGCAATCAAATGGACACGAAATGACCAACAGTAACAAATAAATATATCTAGATCAAGTTCTGACCTGACGAGTTCTCTTTTTTAGCTCTCTGTCCAGCAGCTAGTACAATTTCAACTGGAAGAGGCGCAAACGATGACCAGTAATCATACTTTGCTTTAGCAATCTCTGCATGGATACCTGCCAATGAATAGTGGAGCCCTAAAAATGTCAAAGAAGCTTGCATTCACATATATTTTTAATTGATTTATGAAATACAAGGCACAAGAACTAATTTTGGATCATTCGCTTTAATCTGATTTATTTGATTCAAGTTTGATATAAACCACTTGCCAAGTTTGTAGATATTCATATTTCTTAGCAAACATTGAATACACAAGTCTATTATAGAGTACATGACCTTGAGCTCATACAAAAATTCATTCATGCTATCGAAATAGGAGATCAACTCTAAATGGTGAATTCATCATATTCTAATCGTCATTGGTTAAAGCTAATTATATGGCCTATCGTACCTAAAGCTATATTCTTTGTTTGCAGACAAATAACTAAAGATAAACAAAATAAAATAAGAAATGCATGGAAAATTCTTATTCTGTAAGCTTGAAAATTTATTTTACCGTGATGAACACATAAGTTCCAATATCGAGCAAGCCAACACCTTTTTAAAACAACTTCTTCCTAAAACAATAACTGCAAATCACATAACTATGGCATAAAGAAGTAGAGAAAATCAAATAAAAAAACATTCTTCATGGGGAAAAGAAGAATCAAAACCTTCTCTTCCTGAGTCAGTATCATTCTCTGAGTCATGTTTCGAAGTAATCTGATTTCATTCTCCGATTGTCGCAGTGTCTCCAGAGCAGTTGTTGCTTCATCCCTAGCAGTCTAACTCAAAATTTGAGAAGCGCATTATAAAAAGTTGCGGAAACAGGTTTATATGACATGTCCATGTATAATATGGAAAAAGAGTTCAAATATAAGTATGACAATAGAAAATGAAAGTTATGAACACCTCAGCTTCTGTCTGAAGGGCAGCAATTTCTTCAATGTTACCACCATGACTCTGTGCTGCATTTTTCAAAGCAGCCTGAAAAAGGAAAAAAACTTAGCGTATGGTAACATGCAACTGTTTTCTGGCTAATTTTGACATGAACATACTAATAATGCATTATATGTCTTGAATTTGATTCACAAATGCGTGCACGTGGACTAGTAAACTTGTCTAGCATAGACTCGATGGGCATACAGTGACATGTAAATTGCATTTTAACTGATTACATTAATTTTAAGTAAATTGTGACTATTATTTGCATTTGGTTTTTTGCGCACTCAGTACTCTTAGTTACGCGCACCTCCCTTTGCTGCAGGGCTGCCTCCTTTCTGAACAGTAAAACAAAAAATTGCATGTAAGAGAATGATACTTCAGCACACCGTACCCATTTATAAACTTTAGCACTTGCCTGTTTAAAAGGCGTGCTTCCAGTGTTACACCTTCTCCAAGAGAAGCAACCTTAAGAAAATTATATAAATTAATAAATATAAATAATAGGAAAAGTACAGGACTAAACAGATCTTGCAAATATTGACCACTTATAACTGTTGCTCTAGAAAATTAAAATACAAGAATAAAAGGTTACTTGTTTCTCAAGCAGCCGAGATCTTGCTTCTGCTTCATCACACCTCTCCTCTGCAAGTTGAAGCTGAGGAGATACATATCAGTAATATCATAATAGACTGGAAAAACTTGAGATCCAATGACAATGATATAATTACATGGAAAAAAAAAAAACATTTTCTGCTCAAAACCAGAACACCATATTAAGTTGAGTGAATACTGAATAGTGATGTAACAGAAATATCCACATGATGACTCGCTTTATGTCATTGAATTTGAAGATATCTGTTGCGGCACATTCACTCGTTTTTTTTTTTAAGGAGCATAGAGGACAAAATTACATGAGAAACATATGATTCTTCTGAAAATGAGTTTCTTATACAGCTAGACAAACTCAAAAAAATTGCACCATAATATGAGCTTAAAAAAAGGCATCACCTTTTCAAGTAAAGTTTCATTTTCTTCCTGTAGCATATCAATCTGCCATAAGATTAATAGTGCGTTAGTGCCATGTCCAAAAAGATAAAAAAAACTATGCTTGCTAGGTCTATAAAGTTAAAATGCTGTGAGGATTAAATATAATGAAATTAAAATGCTCTGAAAATGAAAGGACAACCAGACATAACATACATTCACAAACTACCACATATTCGAATTTTGAAGAGCTGCAAAACCATGGATCTTAAAAAAGAACAGATGCTATCAATTGAAAGGGGATACCTCATCTTGAAGAGCAGAAGCAGAACGCTGATTGCCAGCTTCCCGGAAGTTTGAATTCGTAAAATCTACAGATGGTCTGATTGTTGACAGAAACTATGAAATTAGGGTGACAAGTGCATTTATACAAGTGCATTACGAACCCAAAATGTTGACAGGAAAATTAAATCGGTCATGTTAATATGCAGGAAAGGGATGGATAACAGTCACTCAACAGAAAGTTTTTATACTAGCCATACTTATATCAGAGTGTCAGGAAAACTCTTCAAGTTTGAATTCATGAAAAGTAAGACATGGACTGCTCAGCCTCATACCAGTAGCCAAATAGTTGCAGAGACAGAAGCTACTATATTTTTTTTCTGAAAACATTAGATGTTTCCAATAATTCAATTACTTGGGCATATATATCTTGTCGTGAAGCAAATGAATGACTTCAAATTGAAAAGGGGGAATACCTCACTTTCTTGATCATATATATTTAAAATCCGTGAATAGGTCAAGGTAAAATTCCCACATAACATGAATAAATAAAATTTTCGAACCTTACCCAAATAGAGAAGAAAGGTGCAATGATACAAGTGATATAATTAAGAGCTGCAAGGTACCTTGTCTCTCTCCGATTTTCAACCGGGACCTCTGATGGAGTTGCTGATGAAGGCCTTAGTGAGATAGGTACAGTAGACGGTACCATAGTGACTGTTTTGACTCTCAAATTTGAGTTAACAGATGATGTCGAACGAGCAGATGAAGGTTGTTCCATGAAATCGCTTGATTGAGATGGTCGACCTGCCATTGTAGAATGAGATGGTTGATCCATAGAGTTTAGGGATAGAGATGATCGAGAACCTGATGTTGAATGTGCGGAAGGAAGATCTTGATTGGCGCGAACTGACTAGTGAAAAAAACACAATATCTTTAAAACTACACAAATAATATGAGCATTTAAAAGCTAATATTTCAAATTCTGTGAAATTGAAGACAACAGCATGTGAATCCAAGTGCCAAGTTCACATAAGAGAATGAAATATGAAACTGTGAAGTACTTAAACTAACAAACACTGTACTGTGTTGCCATGATAGGTGGTAATGTAATCTTAAAAAATTGGTCAACTTCCAAATATACATCATTATAGTTTTGCGTTAAGCCATGCCCATCATTAGATGCCATAGCTCCAATTCAAGAAGCTTTAAGCAATAGGCTATATTTCTAGTCCAATATTGATATATGGAACAATAGGTGAGCTCTATACTAACAATAAAGATTTTCTACCTATACCTATTCTTCTGTATTATTTGCTTGACCAACAAAACACACAATAAACAAAAATCTAAAGGTGTAATAGTTGTTATGTCGATTACCCTAGGAGAAGGGGTTCGCATCGCCCTTCCACCAGCACGACCAAAGCTTGTCTTGCCACTTGCCAATCTAGAACCATATGAAAAGTTATCCACGTCAGTTTCTTCTTCAGTTGGTTGATTCGCCGTCACCTTGAGCTGCCTTTGGGCTGTAGCTCTGATCTGTGCTTTATAATATTTGTCAAAGTAAGAAATTTTACATCCGCGCCATTTCAATCCACAAACATGAAGGCTTTATAGTGCACAACAACAAGAACTGTAGCACAAAGTAATCTTTTGTTTGTGCAATGCAAGAATAATCCATGTGTCAAACCAAAATAATAAGTTTAGGCCAGAATACTTCCATACACTGATGCCCTGTGAATCATAGTAGGAAAAAATATAAAGAGTAAAGAATTCTTGTAAAGGAAGGAGACATGTTCCTGATCAACATCACCATTGACAAGTATCAGTATGGATGTAAAAATGCTTAAAATGTCATCAAAAATCATTTTAGGTTCAACACCAAAACAAATAAAGTCTTTTCCCACTAAGTGGGGTCGGCTACATAAATCTTTTGATGTCATTATGCTCTATATGAGATCATTGTTTTATCAAACTCCATAAAACCTAAATCTCTTTTTATGGTTTCTATCCATGTCAACTTAGGTCTTCCTCTTCCTTGCTTATGCATCAATAAAGTCTTATATTCACAAATTTCTTGTCAAACAAAAGCAATGCATATTTTACAAAATTGGATTTACAAAAATAATTTAAGCCAAGGATCCAAAATTCAAAATCATACACACTTACATTAGGAGTGGGTGAACGAATGCCCCTTCCACCTAGCCCAATGCTTGCTTTGCCAGTCACCAAACCATAATCATCGTTTTCATCACTTTCTTCATCAGTAAGTATTTGAGGCATGGATACGGTCTGTGCTTCATTATGTAAATTAGTATAAGAATCTTTATAAGTATGATATTCCAAGCATGCAAACTTTAGGGGAATAAATTGTTTAAAATATGCACTACAATGTGAAGAAAATAGTATTGGTAAGTAAAATAATTTCAGCTTCACATATATTTCCTTTGCATCAGCAGACCTTTGTATTCATAGAATTATTTGCGAATAGAAATTCATGTTTCTTCTATAGCATGATCATTACAAATTCAGTACGGGCTAAGAATTTAATCAAAATTGATATTCATAGACAATTACCATAGGATTTCGTGACCGCCTAGATTTTCCAGCAGTGAATTCAATGCTTCCAGTGCCACTCTCCTTGCCATTTTCGTTAGTCTCATCTTTGTTTTCATTGCCTAGTTGGCTCCCTATCTCCTGCTTATATTTTTGAGGTGTGGTCTTATTCTGCATATCACTATCTAAGTTAATAGGGAAAACATATATGAAAGATATCTAAAACAAGGCATGCAAAGTAAGAAAATGGCTGCAAGGAAAGTCTAAGTCAATATTATCAGATAGATACCAAATGAGAAGGTGTCCGCATAGACCTTCCACCAGCAAGCCCAATGCTTGTTCTGCCGGTTACTGCACCATAATCATAATCCTCATCATCATCCTCATTGGCTTGACGGTTTACCACCTCCTGCTTTAGCTTTTGAGGGGTGCTTCTGGTCTGCATTTCATCTTGTAAAGTCATTCCATTTTCAATTCCAGGCATGTAAATTATACAAGCAAATGTAAATTGATTCTATTTAGTGGTCTAATAATAAAGCCACTTGTGTTAAGTACATCAGAATACATAACCAACAAGCTTCAATATAAAATGTACCAATCTCATAACTACTGCATAGAATTATTACAAGACAAGAATGTAAAACGATGTTCCTCAATGGTTACCAAAGGAGAGGGCGACCGCCTTGATTTTCCACTAGCACCAGCGAGTCCAATGCTAGCTCTGCTGCTCACTTTACTGTTGTCGTTATCATCATCAGTGTCGTCACTAGCTGGTTGGTTAAGCCTCTGAGGTATAGTTTTAGGCTGTGCTTCAAATGTATGTCAGTATAAGAATATACGAATTAATATCATAATGAATTCTCAGGGATGCAAAATAAACGACCTAATCCTATGTAATGTAAATCTTTAAAATGTATAACAATATGCAAGTTAATTCAATCTATTAGTCTTGTTAGGAATCTAGGCTAAAGCAATTTATATATGAAAAGCAATAAACAATCAGATAAGAACAAACGATTCACTTGATTCGTCCCTAATTGGACTACACAAAAGGAGTTGCTGCGTTTTCACTATATTGAAAGAGGAAAATACAAGAGAGATGCAAATTACATCAAACCTTATAAAAAGACGAACATACAGTAACCTAAAAATTTGGGACGATCCGGACCTATCAGCCCGTCTCTTCATTCCATAATATAAATCTCATAAAATATCTCACATATTTTACAACGAGCTACCAAACGAAACGAGTCGTGCACTACCCGGCTCCACACAACATGACAAGTCTTGCCATACACAATAAACTACATACATCAACAACAGGCTTCCATATCAATTAACAGTAAGTTTTTGTTTTCTCTGCGTTACTGGGTTAACAAACTCAATAGAAGTCAATAATCCAAATCAATGTGCAATAGATAGACAATTACCACAGGAGAGGGGGATCGCACAGACCTTCCACCAGCACGTCCAATACTCCATGCACCGCTCACCTTGCCATAATCATACCCCTCATGGTTATCTGCATCAGTTTGTTCTTTTGCAGTCTTTTGAGGCACAGTTTTGGTCTATATTTCATAACACAAAACAATATTAGAAAGCGAGAATGAGCTATAGGTCCCTTATTTTTTTCATAATTATATATTATATCTTTTTTTTTTTATTATCTATTAGATCTCTGCTGTTCAAGGTTGACGAAAATCCCGAATCCCAATCAGGTTTCGAGATCTCCGTATTATACACAATAGAATTCGAGACGAATAATCATCCAGAATAAAAATTTCAACCACGATTTAGGATGATTTTTCGTTCCGATTCAAAAAATCAGTTAGGATACGGGATAATTTTTTCATCGCAAATCATAATCGGAACGGGACGAGAACGGGATCATCCCATCCCTACTATTTTTCTAACATCAATAATACATAACACAATACCGATCCTTTACGATTATAATATCATGGACCGAATGAGCAATTATGAAAACAATGAGAGATCTAATACGTAATTATGAAAAATATTAGAGACCCAGAAGGCATTTCCTCTATTAGAAACTACATCATTTCCCGGAAAAGCAAACTAAACTACTACAATATAAACTGACTATTACCATATTAATGCGCGACTGTGCTGCTCTTCCCCCAGCAAGCCCAATGCTTGCCCTACCACTCACCAAATCGTAATCATCATCCTCATCATCATCATCCACATCAGCTGATTGATTCGGCATCATTTGTGTACGCTTTTGAATCATGGGTTTTCTCTGCAAGTTATATTATTACCAATCTATAAGAAGTACTTGGCATCTTTTCTTCTTTCGATTTCCATAAAACAAACACCATATGAGCATAAAATGGATTCATTTTCACAACATTGTAAAAAAAAAAAAATAGTAAAATTAGGTGTAAAATGTATCTTTTTCATAACTTAGGTGATGAAAATTTTCAAAAATTTTCAAAAAATAGTACCAATGGAGAGCGGGAGCGCATTGTTCGACCACCAGTAGCAGCGAATC